>JAYMFD010002562.1:12500-30000 GCA_035771175.1 Paratinospora sagittata
CCCAAGGATCCGTTGCAGGAAAGGGATAATGTGCAACTTCGAGTTGTCAATTATATCCTTTATGGAAATGGCAAACCAATTCGAGGAATTTCTCACAAAAATATTCAATTGGTTCGAACTTGTTTAGTATTGAATTGGGACCAAGACAAAAACGGTTCTTCTTCTTCTATAGAAGGGGTTCATGCTTCCTTTGTTGAAATAAGGGTAAAAGGTCTGATTCGAGATTTTATAAGAATGGACTTAGTGAAGTCCCCTATTTCGTATACCGGAAAAAGAAATAATCCGGTAGGGTCGGGATTGATTCCCGTTAATCGATCAGATCGCACTACTCTCAATCCTTTTTTTTCCAAGGCAAGGATTCAACAATCACTTACCCAACATCAAGTAACTATTCGTATGTTGTGGAATAGAAATAAGGAATGCCAATCTTTGATAATTTTGTCATCATCTAATTGTTCTCGAATAGGTCCATTCAACGGTTTGAAATCTAACAATGTAACCAAAAAATCAATTCAAATTAAAAAGGATCCCCCACTTACAATTCGGAATTCGTTGGGTCCTTTAGGGATTGTCCCTAAAATTACGAATTTTTTTTCATTTTACCATTTAATAACTCATAATCAGGTTTTGGTAAATCCATATTTGCTACTTGACAATTTAAAACAGACTTTCCAAGTCCTTAAATATTATTTATTGGACGAAAACGGGAGAATTTATAATCCCGATCCATACAGTAACATGATTTTGAATCCATTCAATTTGAATTGGTATTTTCTCCATCACGATTATTGTGAAGAAACATCAACAATAGTGAGCCTTGGACAGTTTATTTGTGAAAATTTATGTATATCAAAAAATGGACCGCACCAAAAATCTGGTCAGGTTCTCCTTGTTCATGTTGACTTTTTAGTAATAAGATCAGCTAAGCCCTATTTGGCTACTCCAGGAGCCACTGTTCATGGCCATTATGGGGAAATTCTCTACGAAGGAGATACATTAGTCACATTTATATATGAAAAATCTAGATCTGGGGATATAACGCAAGGTCTTCCAAAAGTGGAACAAGTGTTAGAAGTGCGTTCGATTGATTCAATATCAATGAACTTAGAAAGGAGAGTTGAAGGTTGGAACGAACGTATAACAAGAATTCTTGGAATTCTTTGGGGATTCTTGATTGGCGCTGAGCTAATCATAGCGCAAAGTCGTATCTCTTTGGTTAATAAGATTCAAAAGATTTATCGATCCCAGGGAGTGCAAATCCATAATAGGCATATAGAGATTATTGTACGTCAAATAACATCAAAAGTGTTGGTTTCAGAAGATGGAATGTCTAATGCTTTTTTACCTGGAGAACTAATTGGATTGTTGCGAGCGGAACGAACGGGGCGTGCTTTGGAAGAAGCAATCTGTTACCGAGCCGTCTTATTGGGAATAACAAGGGCGTCTTTGAATACTCAAAGTTTTATATCCGAAGCGAGTTTTCAAGAAACTGCTCGAGTTTTAGCAAAAGCCGCTCTACGAGGTCGTATCGATTGGTTGAAAGGCTTGAAAGAGAACGTTGTTCTAGGGGGGATGATACCCGTTGGTACCGGATTCAAAAGATTAGTGCACTGTTCAAATCAACATAGCAACATTCCTTTGGAAATCAAAAAGAAGAATCTATTCGAGGGGAACATAAGAGATATTTTGTTCTACCAAAGAGAATTATTTGATTCTTGCAGCCCAAAGAATTTCCATGATACATCAGAACAATCATTTACAGGATTGACTGAGTGCTAAGAGCGGATTCATCCTTTTAACTTAACTTTAACTATCAGGTCCGGCTATTTTTTGGGGTAAGGTAATAAAAAAAATAACGAATAGAAAGGAATTAATGGCTTGGACCGTGTATCAACGGCCAATCTCTGGTAGAAGGTTCCATCGGAACAATTATTTATTTCATCAAGGTACCTCGTCTCTTTTATTATTATTATAAATAAAAAAGAGAGAAGATGTGTGGGGAGAAATGACAAGAAGATATTGGAACATCAATTTGGAAGAGATGATGGAAGCAGGAGTTCATTTTGGTCATGGTACTAGGAAATGGAACCCTAGAATGGCGCCTTACATCTCTTCAAAGCGTAAAGGTATTCATATTACAAATCTTACTAGAACTGCTCGTTTTTTATCAGAAGCTTGTGATTTAGTTTTTGATGCAGCAAGTAGGGGAAAACAATTCTTAATAGTTGGGACCAAAAATAAAGCAGCTGATTCAGTAGCATCGACTGCAATAAGGGCTCGATGTCATTATGTTAATAAAAAATGGCTCGGTGGTATGTCAACGAATTGGTCCACTACAGAAACGAGACTTCATAAGTTCCGGGACTTGAGAGCGGAACAAAGGGCGGGAAGACTCAACCGTCTTCCAAAAAGAGATGCAGCAATATTGAAGAGACAATTATCTCACTTGCAAACATATCTGGGCGGTATCAAATATATGACGGGTTTACCTGATATTGTAATCATCGTCGATCAGCAAGAAGAATATAAGGCTCTTCGAGAATGTGTCATTTTAGGAATTCCAACGCTTTGTTTAATCGATACAAATTGTGACCCGGATCTCGCGGATATTTCGATTCCAGCCAATGATGACGCTATAGCTTCAATCCGATTAATTCTTAATAAATTAGTCTCCGCAATTTGTGAGGGTCGTTCTAGCTATATAAGAAATCCTTAATTAAGATTAATAATAATAAGATAAGTCAATTACTTCGGTAACTCCATAGATTTATTGAATCGGTTACTATTCCTGAATATCAAACAAAGACATAAAAATCACTGGGGATATTATGTAATTCTTTGGTATCCGTGGTATCCGAAATACAAAATTCAAGTGGGCAAATTGAGAAAGAGCTGATTGAATCAAAATAATTCCTTATTAAAGTTAAGTTCTATTTCTGTCAGAGGGCAATATGAATGTTCTACCATGTTCCATCCACACACTAAAGGGGTTATACGAGATATCTGGTGTAGAAGTAGGCCAACATTTCTATTGGCAAATAGGGGGTTTCCAAGTTCATGCTCAAGTACTTATCACTTCTTGGGTTGTAATTGCTATCTTATTAGGTTCAGTCACTATAGCAGTTCGGAATCCACAAACCATTCCGACCGACGGTCAGAATTTCTTCGAATATGTCCTTGAATTCATTCGAGACTTGAGCAAAACCCAGATTGGAGAAGAATATGGTCCTTGGGTTCCCTTTATTGGAACTATGTTCTTATTTATTTTTGTTTCGAACTGGTCAGGGGCTCTTTTACCTCGGAAAATCATACAGTTACCTCATGGGGAGTTAGCCGCGCCTACGAATGATATCAATACTACTGTTGCTTTAGCTTTACCTACGTCAGTGGCCTATTTCTATGCGGGTCTTACAAAAAAAGGATTGGGTTATTTCGGTAAATACATTCAACCAACTCCAATACTTTTACCAATTAACATCCTAGAAGATTTCACAAAACCCTTATCACTTAGTTTTCGACTTTTTGGGAATATATTGGCTGATGAATTAGTAGTTGTTGTTCTTGTTTCTTTAGTACCTTCAGTGGTTCCTATACCCGTCATGTTCCTTGGATTATTTACAAGTGGTATTCAAGCTCTTATTTTTGCAACTTTAGCCGCGGCTTATATAGGCGAATCCATGGAGGGTCATCATTGACTAGCTTTCAAAATCGTTTTTTATTTAATCGCATGTCGTGTCCGGAACCAGCGCATGTCGGAACCAGCCTAATTATGAATCATAATATTGTCATTGACTGAACAAATAGAAATAGAATATTCATTGGAGGGGGTATGTGATAAGTGGGCAAAACGGGAATCTTAGGAAAAATATCTTTTCGATTTTTTTCCAGTTCCCTAATATCGAAATCTTTTTTGCTACTACTCTAGCTCTAGATCGTATATACCCTATTTGTATGTATATATTACGTATGTTCCAAAATAGCTTATCTTGAGCCGCCCATCCATTGGGTGGGATAAACTAAAAAAACGCTATTCTCTATTTACATTTCATTTGAGTTCATTCAATTTAACGATTGACTTGACTAAAATTCGAATGAATTGCATGAACTTAGATCAACCAAATCTTGATATTGTATTGATATGTAATGATTCAGTCTAATGAATCCGTCTGTTTGTATTGATGCAGAATAATGATAAAGAACAGGAAAAGAAGAATTTACAAACGAGATAAAAAAAAATAGTGAACTGGGTATATGTAATGGCTATAACCCAACTCTTGTGTATGTTTCAAAGAATGATTCTATAATCCAGTTGTATATCATATAAGATGTGAATGGTTGGTTTACGTTAGGGAAGAAACACATGTATATGTGATATTAGATATTTACTAGTTCTATATGAACTATCCATATATTTTCTTTCCTACCCCACTGTGAATTTAGATGGGGGGGTTCAATGGATGTCTTTCCATTTCATCTGGTACGAATGACGAAACAGATGAAATCAAGCATATAGAAGAGAAAGGGCGAAGAATTGAAAGAATGGTTCGGAACAAAGAAATGGAAGAACTAGAGCCTAACGGATTGATAAAGACTCCATGGATAGGAACTAAAAACGAGATATCGAAGTAGTTCTGATGATTCAATAATCGCATTACTTCAATTCACAGTTCGTAGTTACTTCGACTGCATGGATCTTAGTAATGCAATAGAATAATAAGTCATAATTCATTGGTTAATTGTATCATTAACCATTTTCTTTATTTTTGTGCGAGGAGCTTACCATGAATCCACTGATTTCTGCTGCTTCCGTTATTGCTGCTGGATTGGCTGTAGGACTTGCTTCTATTGGACCTGGGGTTGGTCAAGGTACTGCTGCGGGCCAAGCCGTAGAAGGTATCGCAAGACAACCAGAGGCAGAGGGAAAAATACGAGGTACTTTATTGCTTAGTCTGGCTTTTATGGAAGCTTTAACAATTTACGGACTGGTCGTGGCATTAGCGCTTTTATTTGCGAATCCCTTTGTTTAATCCTAGAAATTTGAAAGTTTTTTCTTAGTCTTGTATTGCCTTGGATTTGCCGCTTGCTTTTTCGAATTATATCAGGATTTCACTCCTACAATCACTTTCATTTATTTGTTGAGACAATACCCTGCGGTGAAGGACTAATTTGAAGATGAGGAAGAATTAGTGGATCCACTCTCTTTCTTCCTTCCCGTTCTTAGTCCAATAAACCTCTTCTCCGTCTTTAGGAAGTGTTGCAACAAACAAGGTATTTTGCAATTGACATGAGATCTGGGATCTAATTCTAAATAAGTATTTTTCTTATTGTTATTGGTAACTTCAATTGAAATAAGAAAATTGAAAGAAAATAATAATTGAAAAATTCAATAACAAAAAAATGAAAAAAAAAAATAATTCAATTCAATATAATATGAAGTTAACGGAATTTTCATAAATATAAATATTAATAAAAAATTCAAAAAATAAAAAGAACTCTGTTCAATTTAGTTAGTCCTACCTATAAGAGGAGATCATATGAAAAATGTAACCGATTCTTTCGTTTCCTTGGGTCACTGGCCATCCGCCGGGAGTTTCGGTTTAAATACCGATATTTTAGCAACAAATCCAATAAATCTAAGTGTAGTGCTTGGTGTATTGATCTTTTTTGGAAAGGGAGTGTGTGCGAGTTGTTTATTTCAAGAATAGGCTGGATCCAACCAGTTGCGCTTTTTTTCTTTCCTTTATAACTTTCCTTTATAACTAGGAAGGAATAGTGTACGATCTCGCGAATTACTTCTGAATAAATTTATAAATCATATGTACGAACCATAGCATTTCGTGACTTATTGGTAAATCCACTTTGATTCTCTATCCACCAATAATGTGGGGCTCTTAACATGGTTAAAGCTAAATTTTTTGAAGTCGAGGTGCAACACTGGTACTCTTTCTACCACTATGTATGGACATGGTCTCAAAAAGACTAACTAGTTGTAATTTATCTGTTATAGAACACTCATATCGATAAAATAATTTGAACCATTTACTGGAAGGGGGGCACCCTGCCTTTTTTATCCAATGCTGAATCGACGACCTATGTATAAAATAAGAAGAGTTTTTTGGATTTGAAGATAAAAAATCGAAAAAAAAAGAAACAACTTTGCTGATAATTACAGATTCTTTATCTGGTCGGAAGAGTCCTCCAAATATTCTGGTTTTGGATTAACGATCCGTTTCTATGTTTTGGAAGACGAACAGAGAAGAGAGGATAAGCTCATTACATTAAAAAAAGATAGGGGAATGCCCCATAAGTGACTGGGCGTGAGAGCCAAATGAATTGAAAGATTCATGTTTGGTTCGGGAAGAGATCATAGAATTTTGTAAAGGAATGGGAAGATAATCTACTTTCATTAAGTGATTTATTAGATAATCGAAAACAGAGAATCTTGAGTACTATTCGAAATTCAGAAGAACTGCGTGGGGGGGCCATTGAACAGCTGGAAAAAGCCCGGGGCCGATTGCGGAAAGTGGAACTGGAAGCCGATGAATATCGAGTGAATGGATACTCCGAGATAGAACGAGATAAATTGAATTTGATTAATTCAACTTATAATAATTTGGAACAATTAGAAAATTACAAAAATGAAACCATTCAGTTTGAACAACAAAGAGCTATTAATGAAGTCCGACAACGAGTTTTCCAACAAGCCTTACAAGGAGCTCTAGAAACTCTGAATAGTTGTTTGAATAGCGAGTTACATTTACGCACCATCAGTACTAATATTGGGATGTTGGGGGCGATGAAAGAAATAATTGATTAGTCTTTCTACCTTAGGTATTATTTATTTAATTTTCTAGTTGATTTTTTTCCTTTGCTGCTGAAAAAGAATAAAGAAAGACTCATGGTAACCCTTCAAGCCGACGAAATTAGTAATATTATCCGTAAACGTATTGAGCAATACAGTAGAGAAGTGAAGATTGTGAATACTGGCACCGTACTTCAAGTAGGCGACGGCATTGCTCGTATTCACGGTCTTGATGAAGTAATGGCGGGTGAATTAGTAGAATTTGAAGAGGGTACAATAGGCATTGCTCTGAATTTAGAATCAAAAAATGTTGGTGTTGTATTAATGGGTGATGGTTTGATGATCCAAGAGGGAAGTTCTGTAAAAGCAACAGGAAGAATTGCTCAGATACCAGTGAGCGAAGCCTATTTGGGTCGTGTTATAAATGCTTTGGCTAAACCCATTGATGGTCGAGGTGAAATTTCAGCTTTTGAATCTCGGTTAATTGAATCTCCCGCTCCAGGTATTATTTCGAGACGTTCCGTATATGAGCCCCTGCAAACGGGGCTTATTGCTATTGATTCGATGATCCCTATAGGACGAGGTCAGCGCGAATTAATTATTGGGGACAGACAGACCGGTAAAACAGCAGTAGCTACCGATACTATTCTCAATCAAAAAGGGCAAAATGTAATATGTGTTTATGTAGCTATTGGGCAAAAGGCATCTTCTGTAGCTCAAGTAGTGACTACTTTCCAGGAACAGGGGGCGATGGAATACACTATTGTGGTAGCCGAAACAGCGGACGCGCCCGCTACATTACAATACCTTGCTCCTTATACAGGAGCGTCTCTGGCTGAATATTTTATGTACCGTGAACGACATACTTCAATCATTTATGATGATCCCTCCAAACAGGCACAAGCTTATCGCCAAATGTCTCTTCTATTACGAAGACCACCCGGTCGTGAAGCTTATCCAGGAGATGTTTTTTATTTGCATTCACGCCTTTTGGAAAGAGCCGCTAAATCAAGTTCTCGTTTAGGTGAAGGAAGTATGACTGCTTTACCAATAGTTGAGACTCAATCGGGAGACGTTTCGGCTTATATTCCTACTAATGTAATTTCCATTACCGACGGACAAATATTTTTATCTGCCGATCTATTCAATGCTGGAATCCGACCTGCTATTAATGTGGGTATTTCCGTTTCCCGAGTAGGATCTGCAGCTCAAATTAAAGCCATGAAACAAGTAGCTGGCAAATCAAAATTGGAATTGGCTCAATTCGCAGAGTTAGAAGCCTTTGCACAATTCGCTTCTGATCTCGATAAAGCGACTCAGAATCAATTAGCAAGAGGTCAACGATTACGTGAGTTGCTCAAACAATCTCAATCCGAACCGCTCCCGGTGGAAGAGCAGATAGTGATGATTTATACTGGAACGAATGGATATCTTGATTCGTTAGAAATTGGACAGGTAAAGGAATTTACCAATCAATTACGTAACTACTTAAAAACAAATAAACCTCAGTTCCAAGAAATCATCTCTTCTACCAAGACGTTCACCGAAGAAGCAGAAGCCCTTGTGAAGGAAGCTATTCAGGAGCAGCTGGAGCGGTTTCTACTTCAGGAACAAACATAAATAAATTGATCATTCTTATCTTAGTACAAAGGAAATCGTTGATAAACGTCTCGAATTCAAATCATTCAAACAAACTATCTTTCTTGACCTAGAAATCTAAAAAATAGATGGAAAAAAATTGCGTCCAATAGGATTTGAACCTATACCAAAGGTTTAGAAGACCTCTGTCCTATCCATTAGACAATGGACGCTTTTCATTCCGACTTTGCTCTTTTCTTTCGCATTTTTTGCCTTTCCTATCTCGATCCCCTGTTCGGAAAAAAAAAGAATAAGATTGCATGTGAGAGGATTGAGGGAATAAAGAAAAGATGCGTATTTGCAGTTATTCGTGTGTGTATCATAATGAAATTCAATTAATAATTAATATGTGGATGTAGCGGGTAGCGGGAATCGAACCCGCATCGTTAGCTTGGAAGGCTAGGGGTTATAGTCGACGTCAATTCATCATTTTGAACGTCTCTAATTCAAAACCGAACATGAAACTTTGGTCTCATTCGGCTTCTTTATGGCAGATAGATGAATTCCCAGATCTAAGTCGTAAACGAATTAAATAAAAAAAAATGCAAATAAAAGAAATTCGACCCATAACATCTATGTCAGCTTTTCTTTTCGGTCTGAATGCATTCAAACAAAACAAAACGACGCGCTTTCTAGATGATCCTTTTAGAAAAGAAGAGGGTAATTATAACAAATTTTTCTAGTTACTTCGTTCTCTATTTCTACTTGCGTGAATCCGGAGGAAAAGAAGTGTGTTTCCACCGAGCTAAAACAATATGTCGATAGCTTTAGTAAACCAAAATCATCGTTTAATAGCTATTTCGCTCCAATCTCCCCTCTAAAGATAAAGAAGAGATTGAAGATCTAGTTACGATTAGAAATACACTTTTTTATCTTCATCCATGGATCTGTTACTCATACGCATCCAATTGAGAGTCGTGATACAACTCAAAAAAAAATTATGCTTCGTGCTTCCATAATCCAATTGGTAAATTTCTAATTGACCCTTGGATACAAATCACGAGAATGTATATTCTTCCTCAAATCGGTTATTGAGAGGTAAAGGATTTAATCCTTTTAAGAAATAAAGTTTTTAATCGGAATATGAATCAAACCGAAAGACCCCTTAACTATTTAAGTTGTGAATAGAACGAATCGCACTTTTACCACTAAACTATACCCGCTACAATGTGATTGTTGTATATGATACATGAATGGACCATTTTTCGAACAAGGGCATCAGACGTAATCAAGATAGAATCAGAACAAAATACTGAAATTGGAGTGTTGACATATTTCGTCGGGTGAATTTGATGAGCTAGGAAAATCCAGGACCATTGAAATAACGAGTTCTTTTTTCTTTTGCTGGGGAAGTCTTTTTAAGGAAGGGCACTTCTATCATAGAACCTTTCTTTTGTTCCAATTGTTGTTGCTTCACTAACAAATAAGTATTCTTGTTTTCAAATCTGATAATTAAAATCGTTTTATCTATGATTCATCGGAGCAAAACAAGAAATCGCTTAGCTGGGTTAATATAACCTAGCCAGGACGGGAAAAGACCGTTCATTTCGGACAAAATCAAAGAGGTATTCGTTACTTTTGTTTATTTTACTCTTTTTTTTATTGGATTGGAGATATCACATTATCGAAATTGAATTTGAATGAAATTGCTGCTAAATGCTAAAATAATAGAGAAATTTGTATCTTTTGTATCTTTGTATCTATACTATAACTATAGAATCAAGAAAGAAAACAAAAAGACTTTTGTTTTAATTCATGCGTAACATAAACATAGTAATTGTATTTTTTAATTGTTAATTGGGAGAGATGGCTGAGTGGACTAAAGCGGCGGATTGCTAATCCGTTGTATGAGTTATTCGTACCGAGGGTTCGAATCCCTCTCTTTCCGTTCCCTTTAATGATTTGACTTGAGATTTTTCTTTAATTCTAAAGAAAAATCTCAAGCCCCTTTTTATCATAGTTTAATCTCTGGAATAGAAAAAATCATAAGATAAGAAATCAAGCAAAGAAAATGAGAACCCCTTTCTTTTTATTTTATTCCCCACGCCCAGGATTACGTCCTGGATCATTAGATAGGAATCCGAAGATGAAGAGAGAAACAAAGAATATCACTACTGTGTAAACGAAAAGTTTGAGAGTAAGCATTACACAATCTCCAAGATCATTTTTTGGAAAAAAAAAGGGAATAGATTATCCATTTTTATACCACACTCACATCATATTTTGCTTTGACACCAAGAGATGAAGTGGTTTCTAGAAAAGAAAGGCATTTTCAGAAATTCATTTGTAAGAAGATTCTTTCAGTATCAAGCAGTATCAAAAATTTATATCCACAATTAGTTATTGTGAGGGACCCTAATCGGATAGGGTCCTTGTTCATACTGGAAGTGGAAGATCAGAATGAAGAAATGCGGAGATCCAGATTCATTGCAACTATCCAAGAATTTCCATGTTTGAATCGAGGGTTCATAATGTAAGACTTATCTCATCTTATCAATTGTTAGAATCTTTTTTTTTATCGAATAAATCATGAATATTTGTAGGACAGTATTAAGGATCTCATCGAAAACTTACAGCAGCTTGCCAAACAAGGGCTAAGAGAAAAAAAAACACAGGTATGACTGGCATAATATCTACGATTGGATTGAAAATAGCATAAGCCTCAGGCAATTTAGCAAAGACAAAACCACTTGAGTGAAGGGCAGAATTAAGCCAGATACAGATCAAACTAAAGGTATTAAGCATAACAAACATTTCATTCTTGGAGATAATTGTATTTTGATTGAGTTATTGATATAAGGAAAAATGAAGAAAGTAAAGTAAACCAAAAAAGAAAATACCGCTTTTTCTTTGACTTACCCAATAGAAAATCCTTCAATTTTCAAATGAGAATTGAATTTCATACAATATCTTAATTGAATTATATGTAATGATCAATAAATTAAGATCAATAAATTAAGTTTCATTCTTTCACAACTACGCGGGTTAAACCCTAGCAACAATCTAACATATTCCAAGTGGGAATTGACGAACAATCAATACCGATATTAGTGTTTATTGGTGTAGGATAGAAATCTAAATAAATGGGGCGTGGCCAAGTGGTAAGGCACCGGGTTTTGGTCCCGTGACTCGGAGGTTCGAATCCTTCCGTCCCAGAGCAGTCTGATTCTATTAAAATAAAGGATTGTTCTATTTAACTTAACAATACCAATCTTCTGTTTAAGAGTGTAATGTTGAATACAGAATAAAGTGTGATCCTTTTTCTGATTTCTTATAATTCAGGAAAGAATTACAGCCTTCCCGCTCTTTCTCACAAACCGAATTGAATCCAAATGAGATGCGGATGTAACTCAATCCATTTGAGATTCAAGTAAAATGGGAACATGAATCAATGTATAATTCAAAAAATAGGATGTGCTGTTCAGCGTATGCATGTCTTGCTCATTTTCATATTGAAGTTAGTTACTTAGGCAAACTTTACCTCCTATATCCATTTTATATCCATTTGGATTCTCAATGCTTTTGAATTAGAATGTGAAAGAAAAGCCTCTATATTCCCTATTTCGTGTTATATCTACAGTTCCTATATTTGAATAGGGTACTAATTCTCCGTTCTGTTGATCCTGAATTCTAAACAGGGGAGGCTCTTAGTACTAATTGAATTCCATTACTCGGATTAAGGTTCCTAAGACTCCGTTGGGTTAAAATCAAACTAGGAATAAAACAAGCAATAAATCTGTGCCTGTTTAGCTTTCCAACTAGACAAGTTGGAAACGTAATCTAATTCAAAATCTTCAAAATCTAATTAAAGAGATTTTTTTAGTTTAGTTGTTTTTAGTTTAGTACTTCGAGAAAGAATTGGATCTTTTATGATTGATCGTCTTGCAAAATTAGTTGAAGATGTAAAGAACTTGGTTACTTGTGTTTTTTAGAAGTTGTTTCATTGATACAAGAAAATATGGGGTTAATGACTTGATGAGACTTCTACATCTAAATCGATAAATAGAAATACCGACCTCCATCCATCCATATAGAAAAATGAGAGTATCGAATACTATGCTATGTACTGATTGAACCAATGACTATTCATGATTTCATATTGAATCAAGTCCATACTTGACTGGTTCCAAACTAGAGGAATGTTATGGTAAAACTTCGTTTAAAACGATGTGGTAGGAAGCAACGTGCGACTTGAAGGACATGATCGGCTGTGGATTTTTACATCCACCATTCTTTTATGAAGGTGCTCTTGGCTCGACATAGTTTGTTCTGTTCTATTCGAACCCCTATTTCGTTGGGTTTATTGGGTTTAAGTAAATAGTACATGATGGAGCTCGAGTGAAAAGGATTGGATTGATTCATTTCTCAGAGGCAAGGATCTAGGGTTAGTGTCAATCAATAAGTTGGAACAACTTCGTAAGTATATCGCTAATCTATATCGAAATAGAAATCGAAAGTATCCAATTCGCACAAAAGTGTCAAATCCAAAACAAAAGGAAATCGTGTTTCGAATTGGTAACCTATTTCGATCAAAAGTGGATTACACGGGAATCAATTATTCGTAAAATTCTTTCATACAAAGAAATCGCAAAAGGTATGTTGCGGCCATTTTGAAACGATTAAGGATCACCGAAGTAATGTCTAAACCCAATGATCCAAAACAAAGATGAAGGATCCCGAAACAAGAAAACGCCATTTTCAATTGTCTCAACAATTGGATCAGAGTATCAGAGTAAGGAATAAAAAAAATGTATTCGAAACGAGACAAAGAGGGGGGTTCGAGATAGCTCAATAAATGAAATGCCTAGTCCTAAGGATTTTCCTTTGAACTCTGTGAAAATTATCCAACTTGAGTTAGAAGTACGAATGCTTTTTCTTTTTTTTCGTGAACGGTGAGGAAGAAGAAAAAACGAATCAAACAAATCATAATCTAATTGATTAGATGATGTTATGGATCTATTGGCTACTATATACATAATTCGAATCATTCTTTCTCGAGCCGTATGAGGAGAAAACCTCCTATACGTTTCTAGGGGGGGCAGTGTTCATCTACATCTATCCCAATGGGCCATCTACCGAATCGTTGCAATTGATGTTCGATCCCGAAGAGAAGGAAGAGATCTTCGGAAAGTGGGTTTTTACGATCCGATAAAGAATCAAACTTATTCAAATGTTCCCAATATTCTATATTTCCTTGAAAAAGGTGCCCAACCTACAGGAACTGTTCATGATATTTCAAAGAAGGCAGGTGTTTTTCAGGAACTTCGCATTAATCAAACGAAATTCAAGTCAATTAATGACTAAATAAATATGAATAAAGGGGGGTGCCCTTTATGCTAGCTTTGTGTAATTTTCTCTTTACTCCGTTTTCTCCATTTTTTTGCTCTATTTAGACTTATTTACTTTCTATTAGTTATTTACTATTTTTAATTCTATTAGTTTTAGTTTGGTCCCATATGATTTCATATTCAAATTGAATATTTCCTATAATATTCTAATATTCTATCCTATAATATTCTAATAATTCTAATATTCTAATAGAACTATAATTCTAATATTCTAATAGAACTATAATTCTAATATTCTAATAGAACTAATAGAATATGAACTAAAACTAATAGAATATGAACTAAAACTAATAGAATTATAGAATATAATATTATTTATTAGAATATTCTTTATAATATATAATATCATTAATATTAATATAATATCATTAATAGAATATATATAATATATATTATAATATATATAGAATATCATTAATATAATATATATAATATATATAGAATATCATTAATATAATATATAATATAATATAGGATTTCATATTTCATATTATATGATATGATTCCTACGATTTCCTATTTCGTTATTTTTTTATTATTTCATATTCTTATATATTTCGAATTTAGAATATATTTCATAATTGAATTGATTTTTTAAATAGAAAATAGAAGTAAAAAAAAAATAGAATATATATTCTTATTCTAAATATTCTATTACAATATTACAAATAGAATATATATCTTCTAATATATATCTTCTATAGTGATATGAGATATAGTGATATGAGATGCATAAAAAAATGAATAGAGGAGCTAACAGGATCTATAAAATTCTGGGATTACTCCCAATCACGTGGTTTTTTTGAGACCCCGCAAAAAATAGGTTGAGCTTGCTTATTCTATCTTTATAGATATTGACTAAACCCGAGATTTTCTTCTTCTTTATTTAGAATTTATATTATTCAATATTCTTAAAATATTGAATTTCTTTTCTCTACTCACATTTAGATTTATTATTATTATTATTTATATTATTTATTATAAATGTGCATTCTCGCTGTAATGCCAATTCAACATTATTTATATTATTTATTATAAATGTGCATTCTCGCTGTAATGCCAATTCAACACAAGCCCTTTTTTTATTGAAATTTATTTCATTTCTTTTGTTTTCTCAATGTTCATATTGACAATAGTGTATTGACCAAATAGAATTCGATCGTGGATAAATAGGTCTATTTATCTCCGCCTCAAAAAAAAAGAAAATCAGTTTGAGTTTTTACTTTATACAAATGCTATACAAATGAATGATAGGTTCGTTGAATTTGATGTGACACAAGAAGTCTCTTCTGATTAAAAAAAAAGAAATTAATAAAATAAAAAAAAGAGGATCAATTTTCTATACTTATCATTTCTCTGGGAATCTCGTTTATTTTCACCTGATATGTTTGTTCATTTTTATGTTCTATGTTCAGAATCCACTATCAAATGCATTTTTTTTTTAGATTTGTTGTGTTGCTAGTTCAATGTTTTGATGGGTCGTGGAATCCAATCTCTTTTTTTATGTCGATTCTGATCGTATCCACACGCCATAATTACAATTACATTATTCGGGTTGCTAACTCAACGGTAGAGTACTCGGCTTTTAAGTGCGGCTAGAATCTTTTACACATTTGGATGAAGCAATGGATTCGTCCATACCATTGGTAAAGTTTGTAAGACCACGACTGATCCTCAAAGGGAATGAATGGAAAAAACAGCATGTCGTATTATATTAATGAAGAACTCTAAGAGTGCGTGATCCTTACCGGATCCGTACAAAATCTCGCTGAAAGCAGGCAAAAATCAATTCATGTTTGGGTCGAGTGAATAAATGGATAGAGCCCTACGGCTCCAATTATATAGGGAAACAAAAAGCAACGACTTTCTGTTCTTAATTCGAATGATTACCCGATCTAATTAAACGTTAAAAATATATTAGTGCCTGATGCGGGAAAAGGGTCTCCCATAAAAAATAAGTGGATTCTCTATTTTTTTACTGAATCCTAACTATATCCCAATTCTAGAGTGGAGATGAATGTGTAGAAGAAAGAGTATATTGATAAACAGAATGGATTCTAAAATCAAAAGAGCGATCGAGTTGAAAAAATAAAGGACTTCTAGCCATCTCCGTAGTGTATTCTATAATGAATACAGACCCATTGGATGGAAAAGAAAGAATCCGTTGATTAACCTATCTGTTTCGAGGTATCCATTTTATTCTTACTATATACCTTGTTTTGACTCGATCGCACTATGTATCATTTGATAACCCAAGAAATCCCCTGCCTTTGGTTCAACTGGAATTTCACAAATGGAAGAATTACAAGTATATTTCGAAATAGATAGATCTCGACAAAAAGAAAAAGACTTCCTATACCCACTTCTTTTTCAGGAGTATATTTATGCCCTTGCTCATGATTCTAGTTTAACTAGAGCGATTCTGTACGAACCTGTGGAAAATTTCGGTTATGACAAGAAATCTAGTTCACTAATTGTAAAACGTTTAATTACTCGAATGTATCAACAGAATCATTTGATTCTTTCTTTTAATGATTCTAAAAAAAATAAATTTTGGGGGTACAAGAATCGTTTTGATTCTCAAATCATATCAGAGGTATTTGCCGTCATTGTGGAAATTCCATTCTCGCTGCGATTAGTATCCTCCCTAGAAGGGAAAGAAATAGCCCAATCACATAATTTAAGATCTATTCATTCACTATTTCCATTTTTAGAGGATCAATTTTCACATTTAAATCATGTATTAGATATACTAATACCCTACCCCATCCATCTTGAACTCTTGGTTCAAACCCTTCGCTGTTGGATACAAGATGCCCCTTCTTTGCATTTATTGCGATTTTTTTTCTACGAGTATCATAATTGGAATAGGCTTATTACTCAAACAAAGAAATCCATTTCCATTTTTTCAAAAAAAGAGAATCAAAGATTATTCTTGTTCCTATATAATTCTCATGTATATGAATGCGAATCCATATTTGTTTTTCTCCGTAAACAATCTTTTTATTTACGATTAACATCTTCTAGAGCCTTTCTGGAGCGAACCCATTTCTATGGAAAAATGGAACATCTTGTAGTAGTTTTTCAAAACGATTTTCAGTTTATCCTATGGTTGTTCAGGGAGCCTTTCATGCATTATGTCAGATATCGAGGAAAATCCATTCTGGGTTCAAAGGGGACCCTCCTTCTGATGAAAAAATGGAACTATTACCTTGTAAATCTCTGGCAATGTAATTTTGACTTGTGGTCTCAACTGGATAGGGTTTATATAACCCAATTAGCCAATCATTACTCCTATTTTTTGGACTATCTTTCAAGTGTACGACTAAATACTTCGGTAGTAAGGAGTCAAATGTTAGATAATTCATTTATTATGGATATTGCGATTAAGAAGTTCGATAGTATAGTTCCAATTATTTCTTTGATTGGATCATTGGCTAAAGCGAAATTTTGTAACGTATCAGGGCATCCCATTAGTAAGCCGGCTCGGGCCGATTCATCTGATTCTGATATTATCGATAGATTTGGGCGAATATACACAAATCTTTCTCATTATTACAGCGGATCCGCAAAAAAAAATAGTTTGTATCGAATAAAGTATATACTTCGACTTTCCTGTGCTAGAACTTTGGCTCGTAAACACAAAAGTACTGTACGTTCTTTTTTGAAAAAATTAGGTTCGAAATTATTGGAAGAATTCTTTATGGAGAAA
>JAYMFD010002562.1:35000-37698 GCA_035771175.1 Paratinospora sagittata
TTGAGAGAGATCAAGAATTCTCACTATTTCTTAGATTCGTGGACCCAATTCGATTCAGTGGGATCTTTCACTCACATTTTTTTCCACCAAGAACGTTTTATGAAACTCTTTGACCCCCGAATTTGGAGTATCCTACTTTCACGCGATTCACAGGGTTCAACAAGCAATCGATATTTCACGATCAAAGGTGTAGTACTGCTTATAGTAAAAGGTGTAGTACTGCTTGTAGTAGCGGTCCTTATATATCGTATTAACAATCGAAATATGGTCGAAAGAAAAAATCTCTATTTGATGGGGCTTCTTCCTATACCTATGAATTCCATTGGACCCAGAAATGATACATTGGAAGAATCTTTTGGGTCTTCCAATATCAATAGGTTGATTGTTTCGCTCCTGTATCTTCCAAAAGGGAAAAAGATCTCTGAGAGTTGTTTCATGGATCCGAAAGAGAGTACTTGGGTTCTCCCAATAACTCAAAAGTGTATCATGCCTGAATCTAACTGGGGTTCGCGGTGGTGGAGGAACCGGATCGGAAAAAAGAAGGATTCTAGTTGTAAGATATCTAATGAAACCGTAGTTGGAATTGAGATCTCATTCAAAGAGAAAGATATCAAATATCTGGGGTTTCCCTTTGTATCCTATACGGATGATCCGATCCGCAAGGACCATGATTGGGAATTGTTTGATCGTCTTTCTCCGAGGAAGAAGCGAAACATAATCAACTTGCATTCGGAACAGCTATTCGAAATCTTAGTGAAACACTGGATTTTTTATCTCATGTCTGCTTTTCGTGAAAAAAGACCAATTGAAGTGGAGGGTTTCTTCAAACACCAAGGAGCTGGGTCAACTATTCAATCAAATGATATTGAGCATGTTTCCCATCTCCTCTCCAGAAACAAGTGGGGTATTTCTTTGCAAAATTGTGCTCAATTTCATATGTGGCAATTCCGCCAAGATTTCTTCGTTAGTTGGGGGAAGAATCCGCACGAATCGGATTTTTTGAGGAGCGTATCGAGAGAGAATTGGATTTGGTTAGACAATGTGTGGTTGGTAAACAAGGATCGGTTTTTTAGCAAGGTACGGAATGTATCGTCAAATATGCAATATGATTCCACAAGATCTATTTTCTTTCAAGTAACGGATTCTAGCCAATTGAAAGGATCTTCTGATCAATCCAGAGATCATTTCGATTCCATTAGTAATGAGGATTCGGAATATCACACATTGATCAATCAAAGAGAAATTCAACAACTAAAAGAAAGATCGATTCTTTGGGATCCTTCCTTTCTTCAAACGGAACGAACAGAGATAGAATCAGACCGATCCCCGAAATGCCTTTCTGGATATTCCTCAATGTCCCGGCTATTCACGGAACGTGAGAAGCAGATGAATAATCATCTGCTTCCGGAAGAAATCGAAGAATTTCTTGGGAATCCTACAAGATCAATTCGTTCTTTTTTCTCTGACAGATGGTCAGAACTTCATCTGGGTTCGAATCCTACTGAGAGGTCCACTAGAGATCAGAAATTGTTGAAGAAACAACAAAATGTTTCTTTTGTCCCTTCCAGGCGATCGGAAAATAAAGAAATGGTTGATATATTCAAGATAATTACGTATTTACAAAATACCGTCTCAATTCATCCTATTTCATCAGATCCGGGATGTGATATGGTTCCGAAGTATGAACCGGATATGGACAGTTCCAATAAGATTTCATTCTTGAACCAAAATCCATTTTTTGATTTATTTCATCTATTCCATGACCGGAACAGGGGGGGATACACGTTGCGCCACGATTTTGAATCAGAAGAGAGATTTCAAGAAATGGCGGATCTATTAACTCTATCAATAACCGAGCCGGATCTGGGGTATCATAAGGGATTTGCCTTTTCTATTGATTCCTACGGATTGGATCAAAAAAAATTCTTGAATGAGGTATTCAACTCCAGGGATGAATCGAAAAAGAAATCTTTATTGGTTCTACCTCCTCTTTTTTATGAAGAGAATGAATCTTTTTATCGAAGGATCAGAAAAAAAATCGGTCCGGATCTCCTGCGGGAATGCTTTGGAAGATCCAAAACCAAAAATAGTGGTATTTGCTAGCAACAACATAATGAAGGCAGTCAATCAATATAGATTGATCCAAAATCTGATTCAAATCCAATATAGCACCTATGGGTACATAAGAAATGTATCGAATCGATTCTTTTTAATGATAATGAATAGATCCGATCGCAACCTCGAATATGGAATTCAAAGGGATCAAATAGGAAATGATACTCTGAATCATAGAACTATAATGAAATATACGATCAACCAACATTTCTCGAATTTGAAAAAGAGTCAGAAGAAATGGTTCGATCCTCTTATTTCTCGACCCGAGAGATCCATGAATCGGGATCCTGATGCATATAGATACAAATGGTCCAATGGGAGCAAGAATTACCAGGAGCATTTGGAACATTTCGTTTCTGAGCAGAAGAGCCGTTTTCAAGTAGTGTTCGATCGATTACGTATTAATCAATATTCGATTGATTGGTCCGAGGTTATCGACAAACAAGATTTTTCTAAGCCACTTCGTTTCTTTTTGTCCAAGTCGCTTCTCTTTTTGTCCAAGTCGCTTCTCTTTTTGTCTAAGTTACTTCCTTTTTTCTTTGTGAGTATCGGGAATATCCCCATTCATAGGTCCGAGATCCAC
>JAYMFD010001202.1:0-98585 GCA_035771175.1 Paratinospora sagittata
TGTCACCCTGGGGAGCTCCAGTTCTTTTTGTGAAAAAGAAAGATGGGAGCTTGCGGTTATGCATCGACTATCGCCAATTGAACAGGGTGACCATCAAGAACAAATATCCTCTCCCAAGGATTGATGACTTGTTTGATCAGTTGAGGGGAGCGAAGTATTTTTCGAAGATTGATTTGCGCTCTGGGTATCATCAGCTGAGGATCAGGGAGGAAGATGTGCCTAAGACAGCATTCAGAACCCGCTATGGACATTATGAGTTCCTTGTGATGCCATTTGGTGTGACTAATGCACCGGCGATGTTCATGGACCTGATGCAGAGGGTCTTTAGGCAGTATCTGGATAAGTTTGTCATCGTCTTCATTGATGACATATTGGTGTATTCCAAGACTCAGGCTGAGCATGAAGAACACCTTAGAGTGACCTTGCAAACTCTGAGAGAGCATAGGCTATATGCAAAGCTGAGCAAGTGCGAGTTTTGGATCACCGAAGTGAAGTTCTTAGGTCATGTGGTGAGTTCTGAGGGGATTTCAGTTGATCCGTCTAAGGTTGAAGCCATTATCAGTTGGCCTAGGCCTACCACAGTGACCGAGATCAGAAGCTTTCTTGGGTTAGCTGGTTACTATAGGAGATTCGTTCAGGGATTCTCCAAGATAGCTACGCCTATGACTAGGCTCACCCAGAAAGATGTGTCCTTTGTATGGACCGAGGAGTGTGAGAATGCCTTTTTAGAGTTGAAGAAAAGATTGACATCTACGCCAGTGTTGATTTTGCCAGAGCCTGATCAGGAGTTAGTTATCTATACTGATGCCTCTCGTATCGGCTTGGGTTGCGTGTTGATGAAGAAGGATAGGGTCATTGCTTATGCATCGAGGCAGTTGAAGGTGCATGAAAAAAAAACTACCCTGTTCATGACTTAGAACTGGCCGCAGTGGTTTTTGCTTTGAAGATTTGGAGGCATTATCTCTATGGTGAGAGATTCACTTTGTATTCTGACCATAAGAGCCTCAAGTACTTGTTCTCTCAGAAGGAATTGAACATGAGGCAGAGAAGGTGGTTAGAGCTCCTCAAAGACTATGATTTTACATTGGAATACCACCCAGGTAAAGCCAATGTAGTGGCTGATGCATTGAGCAGGAAGCGGGTAGAGACAGTTATGGTAGCACACCAGATGTCTCATGAGTGGAGACTACTTGAGGCGGCTACGGTTATGAGTATATGTGCTACCCCTTCAGATCAGATTGTGATATGTGCTCAAATGAGAGCTCAGCCTACACAAGTCCAGGAGGTAATTGACCAACAGAGACTTGACGTTGATTATGGGATATACAAGTCTTGGGCTGAGAGCAGTGATTTTACTGATTGGCACTTGTCATCTGATGGTGCCTTGAGATTTAGGGGACGTTTATGGGTTCCCGCAGATCCACGACTTAGACAGAGTGTTCTCCAAGAGGCTCACAGATCTCATTATGCTATTCATCCTGGCGGAACCAAGATGTATCATGATATGAAAAGAATGTATTGGTGGCCCGACATGAAGAGAGAAATAGCTCAGTTCATTCAGAGGTGTGAGATCTGTCAAAGAGTCAAAGCTGAGCATCAGAGGCCTGGAGGGCAGATGCAACTGCTTGCCATTCCTGAGTGGAAATGGGAGCATGTCACTATGGACTTTGTTGTGGGATTACCCAACACCCCGAGGAGACATAATGCTGTTTGGGTTATTATTGATCGCTTGACCAAGTCCGCTCACTTTCTACCGGTGAACACTAGGGATTCTATGGACAAGCTGAGCAGACTCTATATGCGGGAGATAGTCAGATTACATGGAGTGCCTGTTTCGATTGTGTCAGATAAGGATCCGAGGTTTACATCGGTATTCTGGCAGGGCCTGCAGAGGCAGCTCGGCACTAGACTAGATCTCAGTACCGCTTTTCACCCCCAGACGGATGGCCAGTCTGAGAGGTTGATATCGATTTTAGAGGATATGCTTCGAGCTTGTGTCCTTGAGTCCAGTGGTAACTGGGAGGAGTACATACATCTGTGTGAATTCGCGTACAACAATAGCTATCAGTCCAGTATTGGCATGGCTCTTTTTGAGGCATTGTATGGTCGACCCTGTAGATCTCCGATCTGTTGGACGGAGGTAGGGGATGTTGCGATGATGGGACCAGAGTTTGTACAAGAACACACAGAGAATATTAAGAGGATCAAGCATAATATGAAAGTAGCCCAAGACAGGCAGAAGAGTTACAATGATGCCAAGCGGAAGACCGTAGAGTTCGAGGTGGGTGACCAAGTTTTATTGAAGGTCTCACCTCAGAAGGGCCAAACTAGATTTGGGATAAAAGGCAAGCTCGCTCCGAGATTTATTGGGTCGTTCGAGGTTTTAGAACGAATTGGCCCCGTCGCTTACCGATTAGCCTTGCCACCTCAGTTAGCAGCAGTCCACAATGTCTTTCACGTGTCAATGCTGAGAGTATACAAGAGTGATTTTGATCACATCTTGGACTGGAGGAACATTGAACTGAGGCAGGATGGGACTTATGATGAGGAACCTATTCAGATACTTGACCGGAAGGTCCAGAGGTTACGTAACCGTGAGATTCCGATGGTTAAGGTGAGATGGCAGTTCCATGGCGAGGAACAGGTTACTTGGGAGCGTGAGGACTACATGATGGAGCACTTTGCCGAGTTCATGGGCTTAGGTAATTCTTAACCTTAAAACTTCGAGGACGAAGTTCATTCTAAGGTGGGTGTGATGTGACGCCTCGAAAATTATTTCATCTAGCCCATAACCCAATTGTATTTTGCCCAAACTCTATGTGTTGCCTTGATATGTTTGGTGTTTGTTTGATGATTGTTTAATGTTTGTATAGTTAATGCTTGATAATGTATATAAATATATGTATCATAAATTGTATATGAGTCATGTTAAATTAAAGTTTAATGCATATGTTATTATTTATGCATGGGCTCATTAAACCATGAATTGATATGGGTTAGGATTGATGGAATAAAAGGATAAATGAAATTGAAGATTTGGTGTATTAAATGGATTGGACATTTAAAATACATGTGGTTGGTATGGGTAGTATGAGACCAACACATGTGAAGGTTGGTGCATGAAAGTGGACAAGTGTCCAATGCCCACTTGTCTTCTTCAAGGAAGTGCTAGAATGAGTGGAGGGAACCAAGGAGAGGAAAACAAGGAGAGAATCAAGGAGAGAATCAAGGAGGGAATCAAGGAAGTGCTAGAAAGAGGTGAGTGGAGAGAAAAGAAAGAAGAAGAGAAAGAAAAGAAGAGAAAGGAAAGAAGAAGAGAAAGAAGGAGAGAGTTGCAGGAGTAAGAACCCTGCGAGATTTTCATCAAAGAAGTGGATCTTTGGAATTTACGGTCCGATTGAGCTCAAATTTTGTCAACACGTTCGTAGCTTATGGTTCTTCATTCTGGTCGGTGGAGATCTTGATCAGAGGTTTCTTCTGAGAGATCTAACCTCTCAAACAAAGCTGGCCGGAAAGTCTGGATTTCTCGCACTGTTTCGCTCAAACTTATAGATCTCCTAAATCTACCGTTAGATGGTTATCCAATTTGGGTATGTAGTTTATAACTGATATTTATACATTCTGAACGGTGAAGATCGTAATTAGAAGCTTGTGCTAAGAGATATAACCTATGAAACAAAGCTGGTCGGAATTTCTGGGTTTCTCGTTCCGTTTCGGTAAAACTTGTAGATCTCCTCAACGTACCGTTGGATGGATATCAAATTTGAGTATGTAGTTTACAACAGATATTTCTGTATTCGGAACGGTGGAAATATTTATACGTTAATTATTTTGTGTGATATAGCCATCTGAGTTTGGGTATTTGCAGCAGGAAAGGAGAAACTGTCTGATTAGACACTTGCTCATCAAAGATACATATCTTTTCGGTCCACCGTTGGATTGGGCTGATATTTGGACAGAAGGTTTGTTTCTTCACATACTTCAATCTGTACGGTTTATTTTGTGATTACATATTTCTGTTGGTAGATTGATACATCTGAACAGAATAATACATGTGAAGAATTGGTAGGGTTGTTTGTATTAGACCTACATTTAGAATATGAACTTAGACCTTTCCAAATAGCTTGCATGTCAACTATGTTGACCTAGTTGCCATTGTGGATGAACCCATGATGCAAAATCAGTAATATACATGGCTGAACATGGCGACCTAGTGTAAATCGACAATATGGCCTAAGTATGGAAAATTTCATATTTTAGGGCTTTTGATGCTTTTGGCTTAGAATCATTGAATTGATGCAACTTATGTTTAATTAAGCATGATTAGGGTTGATTATGCTACTGATTTGGTGGTTGTGACCATATCATGGGTTAGGCCTACTTGTGATCAAGTGACCCAAATTTGGACATGTTTATGCCTAAGGAATTGAAAATCAGTATTTTTGATTAATAGAATGGTTTATGAATGAGAACTATGCATTAGAGGCCTAAGTCATGTGATTTGAGTTGAATGATGGGATTAAATGGGATTTAGGCCTATTAATTATATGTGGGCTGATTTAGGGTTGATTTGTAATGTCTATGTAATTGAGCATAGAAATTGATGTATGGTAGGATATTGATGTATGTTTCAGGATCTTGATTGGGTTGATTCGGTTTGGTGGTCGTGTGTGATTAAATACTCTCGCGAGGCTTGGTTGTGAGTAGGCTTCACTTATGATTATATCATTTATGTCATCATATCACTTATATATATTGTATGTTGAAAGCATGAATGTGTTCTAATGTTTTGAATGATGCATTGATTTGAGAAAACCTTATGACTTTGGTTGGGCCCATCTATCTGGCTAATAGGGGGACTTGACCTTGTCATAGGAGGGTTTTAAGAAGGAAATGATTGGGATCAACGGCACGGTGAAATAGACGTGGACTAGTAACCCAAGTAAACATGATTGGGATCCACGGCACGGTGAAATAGACGTGGACTAGTAACCCAAGGCATGTGGAATGTGGATCCAAATTGATAAACTTTTACTTGCATCGAACTTATTATAAATGCTTGATATCTATATGTTATGAGCTTTTAATCATGCTACACATTGACATGCATACATGGTTTTTATTGATGAGTATTGATAGCATATTTGAATTCTATTCACTGGGCATCGTTGGCTCACCCTCATTTTCCTCTTTCAGGTCCTTCTGTCCCGAATAAGGGCAAGGGAGTAGTCATATCTTGAGGGCCTTGCCTGCGAGAGAATCCAAGTCCTCTATGTGAGTTGAGAGGCATTTTGATTGAATTGTGTTTTATATTATGAAGTATTATATTTTGGATTATGTAATTATAATACTTACCACATTTTAGTATGGGTGAGTTGGGACTTGCTAGATAGACCATGTGGGCACATGACGGTTTTTTTTTTATTTGTACCCACAATTTTGGACTTTATGTGTATGTCAATTTTTAATGGACTGTAGGAATTATGATTTTATTTATGGTTCATTTTTATGGATTATCTCGTCTTTGATGATTAATACAGTGGGTAGTTTTGTTTAGTACCTTTTGATATTATGTCGTTGTTTGAGATAAGGCTCGTAGGGTCTCAACCACCTCACGGGAGTTGAGGAGTGGTCGGAGATGCCTACGCCGGGCGTCCCGCCCCGGCATTCCGCATGCCATTCCCTGTGGGGTTGGTGGTCCGGGGAGCGGGGGTCGCCACAAATCCAGTGGATTGGTCGCGTTTGACTCAATTACTTTTTCTAAGTATATTTAGTTCATTTAAACCAAAATTTTAGATTTGGGGGTCAAAAATTCACCGGGATATTGGAACGGAGTTCCATCTATTCCGGGGGTTCCTAGAAGGATATTGGGACTCGCTAAAAGAGTTGGTGGAGAAAGCAATCTGGTGGATTGGTAGCGATTGCCTTAAACACATTTTCTAAGTAAATTTAATTCATTTAAACCAAAATTTGAGATTTAGTGGTCAAAAATTCATCGAGATATTGGAATGGAGTTCCATCTATTCTGGGGGTTTGCTTGAAGGATATTGGGACTCGCTCAAAGAGTTGGTGGAGAAAGCAATCCGGTGGATTGGTCGCGTTTGCCTCAATTACTTTTTCTAAGTATATTTAGTTCATTTAAACCAAAATTTTAGATATGGGGGTCAAAAATTCACCGGGATATTGGAACGGAGTTCCATCTATTCTGGGGGTTCATAGAAAGATATTGGGACTCGGTCAAAGAGTTGGTGGAGAAAGCAATCTGGTGGATTGGTAGCGATTGCCTCAAACATATTTTCTAAGTAAATTTAGTTCATTTAAACAAAAAATTTGAGATTTAGGGGTCAAAAATTCATCGGGATATCGGAACGGAGTTCCATCTATTCCGGGTGTTCATAGAAGGATATTGGGACTCGATCAAAAAGTTGGTGGAAAAGCAATCTGGTGGATTGGTCGCGATTGCCTCAAAAAAATTTTCTAAGTAAATTTAATTCATTTAAACCAAAATTTGAGATTTAGTGGTCAAAAATTCATCGAGATATTGGAACGGAGTTCCATCTATTCTGGGGGGTGCTAGAAGGATATTGGGACTCGCTCAAAGAGTTGGTGGAGAAAGAAATACGGTAGATTGGTCGCGATTGCCTCAAACACATTTTCTAAGTAAATTCAGTTCATTTAAACCAAAATTTTAGATTTGGGGGTCAAAAATTTATCGGGATATTGAAACGGAGTTCCATCTATTTTGGGGGTTGCTTGAAGGATATTGGGACTCGCTCAAGGAGTTGGTAGGGAAAGCAATCCGGTGAATTGGTCGTTATTGCCTCAAACACGTTTACTAAGTATATTTAGTTCATTTAAACCAAATTTTAGATTTGGGGGTCAAAAATTAACTGGGATATTGGAACGGAGTACCATCTATTCCGGGGGTTCCTTGAAGGATATTGGGACTCGATCAAAGAGTTGGTGGAGAAAGTAATCTGGTGGATTGGCCGCGATTGCCTCAAATACATTTTCTAAGTAAATTTAGTTCATTTAAACCAAAATTTGAGATTTAGTGGTCAAAAATTCATCGGGATATTGGAACGGAGTTCCATCTATTTTGGGGGGTTGCTAGATGGATATTGGGACTCGCTCAAAGAGTAGGCGGAGAATGCAATCCGGTGGATTGGTCGTGATTGCTTCAAACACATTTTCTAAGTAAATTTAGTTCATTTAAACCAAAATTTGAGATTTAATGGTCAAAAATTCATCGGGATATTGAAACGGAGTTCCATCTATTCTAGGGGGTTGTTTGAAGGATGTTGGGACTCCCTCAAGGAGTTGGTGGACAAAGCAATATGGTGGATTGGTCGCGATTGCCTCAATTACTTTTTCTAAGTATATTTAGTTCATTTAAACCAAAATTTTAGATTTGGGGGTAAAAAATTCACCGGGATATTGGAGCGGAGTTCCATCTATTCCGGGGGTTCATCGAAGGATATTGGGACTCGCTCAAAGAGTTGGTGGAGAAAGCAATCTAGTGGATTGGTAGCGATTGCCTCAAACACATTTTCTAAGTAAATTTAGTTCATTTAAACAAAAAATTTGGGATTTTGGGGTCAAAAATTCATCGGGATATTGGAACGGAGTTCCATCTATTCTGGGGGTTGCTAGAAGGATATTGGCACTCGCTAAAAGAGTAGGTGGAGAAAGCAATCCGGTGGATTTGTCGCGATTGCCTCAAACAAATTTTTTAAGTTAATTTAGTTCATTGAAAGCAAAATGTGAGATTTAGGGGTAAAAAATTCATCGGGATATTGAAACAGAGTTCCATCTATTCCGAGGGTTCATAGAAGGATATTGGGACTCGCTCAAAGAGTAGGCGGAGAAAGCAATCGGAGGATTGGTCGCGATTGCTTCAAACACATTTTCTAAGTAAATTTAGTTCATTTAAACCAAAATTTGAGATTTAATGGTCAAAAATTCATCGGGATATTGAAACGGAGTTCCATCTATTCTGGGGGTTTGTTTGCAGGATATTGGGACTCTCTGAAGGAGTTGGTGGACAAAGCAATCTGGTGGATTGGTCGCGATTGCCTCAATTACTTTTTCTAAGTATATTTAGTTCATTTAAACAAAAATTTTAGATTTGGGGGTCAAAAATTGACCGGGATATTGGATCGGAGTTCCATCTATTCCGGGGGTTCATAGAAGGATATTGGGACACGCTCAAAGAGTTGGTGGAGAAAGCAATATGGTGGATTGGTAGCGATTGCCTCAAACACATTTTCTAAGTAAATTTAGTTCATTTAAACAAAAATTTGAGATTTTGGGGTCAAAAATTCATCGGGATATTGGAACGGAGTTCCATCTATTCTGGGGGGTTGGTAGAAGGATATTGGGACTCGCTAAAAGAGTAGGTGGAGAAAGCAATCCGGTGGATTTGTCGCGATTGCCTCAAACAAATTTTTTACGTTAATTTAGTTCATTGAAAGCAAAATTTGAGATTTAGGGGTAAAAAATTCATCGGGATATTGAAACAGAGTTCCATCTATTCTGGGGGGTGCTAGAAGGATATTGGGACTCGCTCAAAGAGTTGGTGGAGAAAGCAATACGGTAGATTGGTCGCGATTGCCTCAAACACATTTTCTAAGTAAATTCAGTTCATTTAAACCAAAATTTTAGATTTGGGGGTCAAAAATTCATCGGGATATTGAAACGGAGTTCCATCTATTTTGGGTGTTGCTTGAAGGATATTGGGACTCGCTCAAGGAGTTGGCAGAGAAAGCAATCCGGTGAATTGGTCGCGATTGCCTCAAACACTTTTACTAAGTATATTTAGTTCATTTAAACCAAATTTTAGATTTGGGGGTCAAAAATTAACCGGGATATTGGAACGGAGTTCCATCTATTCCGGGGGTTCCTTGAAGGATATTGGGACTCGATCAAAGAGTTGGTGGAGAAAGCAATCTGGTGGATTGGTCGCAATTGCCTCAAACAAATTTTCTAAGTAAATTTAATTCATTTAAACCAAAATTTGAGATATAGTGGTCAAAAATTCATCGGGATATTGAAACGGAGTTCTATCTATTCTGGGGGGTTGCTAGAAGGATATTGGGACTCGCTAAAAGAGTAGGTGCAGGAAGCAATCCGGTGGATTGGTCGCGATTGCCTCAAACAAATTTTCTAAGTTAATTTAGTTCATTGAAACCAAAAGTTGAGATTTAGGGGTCAAAAATTCATCTGGATATTGGAAAAGAGTTCCATCTATTCCGAGGGTTCCTAAAAGGATATTGGGACTCGCTCAAAGAGTAGGCGGAGAAAGCAATCCGGTGAATTGGTCGCGATTGCTTCAAACACATTTTCTAAGTAAATTTAGTTCATTTAAACCAAAATTTGAGATTTAATGGTCAAAAATTCATCGGGATATTGAAACGGAGTTCCATCTATTCCGAGGGTTCCTAAAAGGATATTGGGACTCGCTCAAAGAGTAGGCGGAGAAAGCAATCCGGTGAATTGGTCGCGATTGCTTCAAACACATTTTCTAAGTAAATTTAGTTCATTTAAACCAAAATTTGAGATTTAATGGTCAAAAATTCATCGGGATATTGAAACGGAGTTCCATCTATTCTGGGGGTTGCTTGAAGGATATTGGGACTCGGTCAAGGAGTTGGTGGAGAAAGCAATCCAGTCGATTGGTCGCGATTGCCTCAAACACTTTTTCTAAGTTTATTTAGTTCATTTAAACCAAAATTTTAGATTTGGGGGTCAAAAATTCACCGGGATATTGGAACGGAGTTCCATCTATTCCGGGGGTCCTAGAAGGATATTGGGACTCGATCAAAGAGTTGGTGGAGAAAGCAATCTGGTGGATTGGTAGCGATTGCCTCAAACACATTTTCTAAGTAAATTTAATTCATTTAAACCAAAATTTGAGATTTAGCGGTCAAAAATTCATCGAGATATTTGAACGGAGTTCCATCTATTATGGGGGGTGCTAGAAGGATATTGGGACTCGATCAAAGAGTTGGTGGAGAAAGCAATCTGGTGGATTGGTCGCGATTGCCTCAAACAAATTTTCTAAGTAAATTTAATTCATTTAAACCAAAATTTGAGATTTAGTGGTCAAAAATTCATCGAGATATTGGAACGGAGTTCCATCTATTCTGGGGGGTGCTAGAAGGATATTGGGACTCGCTCAAAGAGTTGGTGGAGAAAGAAATACGGTAGATTGGTCGCGATTGCCTCAAACACATTTTCTAAGTAAATTCAGTTCATTTAAACCAAAATTTTAGATTTGGGGGTCAAAAATTTATCGGGATATTGAAACGGAGTTCCATCTATTTTGGGGGTTGCTTGAAGGATATTGGGACTCGCTCAAGGAGTTGGTAGGGAAAGCAATCCGGTGAATTGGTCGCTATTGCCTCAAACACGTTTACTAAGTATATTTAGTTCATTTAAACCAAATTTTAGATTTGGGGGTCAAAAATTAACTGGGATATTGGAACGGAGTTCCATCTATTCCGGGGGTTCCTTGAAGGATATTGGGACTCGATCAAAGAGTTGGTGGAGAAAGTAATCTGGTGGATTGGCCGCGATTGCCTCAAATACATTTTCTAAGTAAATTTAGTTCATTTAAACCAAAATTTGAGATTTAGTGGTCAAAAATTCATCGGGATATTGGAACGGAGTTCCATCTATTTTGGGGGGTTGCTAGATGGATATTGGGACTCGCTCAAAGAGTAGGCGGAGAATGCAATCCGGTGGATTGGTCGTGATTGCTTCAAACACATTTTCTAAGTAAATTTAGTTCATTTAAACCAAAATTTGAGATTTAATGGTCAAAAATTCATCGGGATATTGAAACGGAGTTCCATCTATTCTAGGGGGTTGTTTGAAGGATGTTGGGACTCCCTCAAGGAGTTGGTGGACAAAGCAATATGGTGGATTGGTCGCGATTGCCTCAATTACTTTTTCTAAGTATATTTAGTTCATTTAAACCAAAATTTTAGATTTGGGGGTAAAAAATTCACCGGGATATTGGAGCGGAGTTCCATCTATTCCGGGGGTTCATCGAAGGATATTGGGACTCGCTCAAAGAGTTGGTGGAGAAAGCAATCTAGTGGATTGGTAGCGATTGCCTCAAACACATTTTCTAAGTAAATTTAGTTCATTTAAACAAAAAATTTGGGATTTTGGGGTCAAAAATTCATCGGGATATTGGAACGGAGTTCCATCTATTCTGGGGGTTGCTAGAAGGATATTGGCACTCGCTAAAAGAGTAGGTGGAGAAAGCAATCCGGTGGATTTGTCGCGATTGCCTCAAACAAATTTTTTAAGTTAATTTAGTTCATTGAAAGCAAAATGTGAGATTTAGGGGTAAAAAATTCATCGGGATATTGAAACAGAGTTCCATCTATTCCGAGGGTTCATAGAAGGATATTGGGACTCGCTCAAAGAGTAGGCGGAGAAAGCAATCGGAGGATTGGTCGCGATTGCTTCAAACACATTTTCTAAGTAAATTTAGTTCATTTAAACCAAAATTTGAGATTTAATGGTCAAAAATTCATCGGGATATTGAAACGGAGTTCCATCTATTCTGGGGGTTTGTTTGCAGGATATTGGGACTCTCTGAAGGAGTTGGTGGACAAAGCAATCTGGTGGATTTGTCGCGATTGCCTCAATTACTTTTTCTAAGTATATTTAGTTCATTTAAACAAAAATTTTAGATTTGGGGGTCAAAAATTGACCGGGATATTGGATCGGAGTTCCATCTATTCCGGGGGTTCATAGAAGGATATTGGGACACGCTCAAAGAGTTGGTGGAGAAAGCAATATGGTGGATTGGTAGCGATTGCCTCAAACACATTTTCTAAGTAAATTTAGTTCATTTAAACAAAAATTTGAGATTTTGGGGTCAAAAATTCATCGGGATATTGGAACGGAGTTCCATCTATTCTTGGGGGTTGGTAGAAGGATATTGGGACTCGCTAAAAGAGTAGGTGGAGAAAGCAATCCGGTGGATTTGTCGCGATTGCCTCAAACAAATTTTTTACGTTAATTTAGTTCATTGAAAGCAAAATTTGAGATTTAGGGGTAAAAAATTCATCGGGATATTGAAACAGAGTTCCATCTATTCTGGGGGGTGCTAGAAGGATATTGGGACTCGCTCAAAGAGTTGGTGGAGAAAGCAATACGGTAGATTGGTCGCGATTGCCTCAAACACATTTTCTAAGTAAATTCAGTTCATTTAAACCAAAATTTTAGATTTGGGGGTCAAAAATTCATCGGGATATTGAAACGGAGTTCCATCTATTTTGGGTGTTGCTTGAAGGATATTGGGACTCGCTCAAGGAGTTGGCAGAGAAAGCAATCCGGTGAATTGGTCGCGATTGCCTCAAACACTTTTACTAAGTATATTTAGTTCATTTAAACCAAATTTTAGATTTGGGGGTCAAAAATTAATCGGGATATTGGAACGGAGTTCCATCTATTCCGGGGGTTCCTTGAAGGATATTGGGACTCGATCAAAGAGTTGGTGGAGAAAGCAATCTGGTGGATTGGTCGCAATTGCCTCAAACAAATTTTCTAAGTAAATTTAATTCATTTAAACCAAAATTTGAGATATAGTGGTCAAAAATTCATCGGGATATTGAAACGGAGTTCTATCTATTCTGGGGGGTTGCTAGAAGGATATTGGGACTCGCTAAAAGAGTAGGTGCAGGAAGCAATCCGGTGGATTGGTCGCGATTGCCTCAAACAAATTTTCTAAGTTAATTTAGTTCATTGAAACCAAAAGTTGAGATTTAGGGGTCAAAAATTCATCTGGATATTGGAAAAGAGTTCCATCTACTCCGAGGGTTCCTAAAAGGATATTGGGACTCGCTCAAAGAGTAGGCGGAGAAAGCAATCCGGTGAATTGGTCGCGATTGCTTCAAACACATTTTCTAAGTAAATTTAGTTCATTTAAACCAAAATTTGAGATTTAATGGTCAAAAATTCATCGGGATATTGAAACGGAGTTCCATCTATTCCGAGGGTTCCTAAAAGGATATTGGGACTCGCTCAAAGAGTAGGCGGAGAAAGCAATCCGGTGAATTGGTCGCGATTGCTTCAAACACATTTTCTAAGTAAATTTAGTTCATTTAAACCAAAATTTGAGATTTAATGGTCAAAAATTCATCGGGATATTGAAACGGAGTTCCATCTATTCTGGGGGTTGCTTGAAGGATATTGGGACTCGGTCAAGGAGTTGGTGGAGAAAGCAATCCAGTCGATTGGTCGCGATTGCCTCAAACACTTTTTCTAAGTTTATTTAGTTCATTTAAACCAAAATTTTAGATTTGGGGGTCAAAAATTCACCGGGATATTGGAACGGAGTTCCATCTATTCCGGGGGTCCTAGAAGGATATTGGGACTCGATCAAAGAGTTGGTGGAGAAAGCAATCTGGTGGATTGGTAGCGATTGCCTCAAACACATTTTCTAAGTAAATTTAATTCATTTAAACCAAAATTTGAGATTTAGTGGTCAAAAATTCATCGAGATATTTGAACGGAGTTCCATCTATTCTGGGGGGTGCTAGAAGGATATTGGGACTCGATCAAAGAGTTGGCGGAGAAAGCAATCTGGTGGATTGGTCGCGATTGCCTCAAACAAATTTTCTAAGTAAATTTAATTCATTTAAACCAAAATTTGAGATTTAGTGGTCAAAAATTCAACGAGATATTGGAACGGAGTTCCATCTATTCTGGGGGGTGCTAGAAGGATATTGGGACTCGCTCAAAGAGTTGGTGGAGAAAGCAATACGGTAGATTGGTCGCGATTGCCTCAAACACATTTTCTAAGTAAATTCAGTTCATTTAAACCAAAATTTTAGATTTGGGGGTCAAAAATTCATCGGGATATTGAAACGGAGTTCCATCTATTTTGGGTGTTGCTTGAAGGATATTGGAACTCGCTCAAGGAGTTGGCAGAGAAAGCAATCCGGTGAATTGGTCGCGATTGCCTCAAACACTTTTACTAAGTATATTTAGTTCATTTAAACCAAATTTTAGATTTGGGGGTCAAAAATTAACCGGGATATTGGAACGGAGTTCCATCTATTCCGGGGGTTCCTTGAAGGATATTGGGACTCGATCAAAGAGTTGGTGGAGAAAGCAATCTGGTGGATTGGTCGCAATTGCCTCAAACAAATTTTCTAAGTAAATTTAATTCATTTAAACCAAAATTTGAGATATAGTGGTCAAAAATTCATCGGGATATTGAAACGGAGTTCTAACTATTCTGGGGGGTTGCTAGAAGGATATTGGGACTCGCTAAAAGAGTAGGTCAGGAAGCAATTCGGTGGATTGGTCGCGATTACCTCAAACAAATTTTCTAAGTTAATTTAGTTCATTGAAACCAAAATTTGAGATTTAGGGGTCAAAAATTCATCTGGATATTGGAAAAGAGTTCCATCTATTCCGAGGGTTCCTAAAAGGATATTGGGACTCGCTCAAAGAGTAGGCGGAGAAAGCAATCCGGTGAATTGGTCGCGATTGCTTCAAACACATTTTCTAAGTAAATTTAGTTCATTTAAACCAAAATTTGAGATTTAATGGTCAAAAATTCATCGGGATATTGAAATGGAGTTCCATCTATTCCGAGGGTTCCTAAAAGGATATTGGGACTCGCTCAAAGAGTAGGCGGAGAAAGCAATCCGGTGAATTGGTCGCGATTGCTTCAAACACATTTTCTAAGTAAATTTAGTTCATTTAAACCAAAATTTGAGATTTAATGGTCAAAAATTCATCGGGATATTGAAACGGAGTTCCATCTATTCCGAGGGTTCCTAAAAGGATATTGGGACTCGCTCAAAGAGTAGGCGGAGAAAGCAATCCGGTGAATTGGTCGCGATTGCTTCAAACACATTTTCTAAGTAAATTTAGTTCATTTAAACCAAAATTTGAGATTTAATGGTCAAAAATTCATCGGGATATTGAAACAGAGTTCCATCTATTCTGGGGGTTGCTTGAAGGATATTGGGACTCGGTCAAGGAGTTGGTGGAGAAAGCAATCCAGTCGATTGGTCGCGATTGCCTCAAACACTTTTTCTAAGTAAATTTAATTCATTTAAACCAAAATTTGAGATTTAGTGGTCAAAAATTCATCGAGATATTGGAACGGAGTTCCATCTATTCTGGGGGGTGCTAGAAGGATATTGAGACTCGATCAAAGAGTTGGTGGAGAAAGCAATCTGTTGGATTGGTCGCGATTGCCTCAAACAAATTTTCTAAGTAAATTTAATTCATTTAAACCAAAATTTGAGATTTAGTGGTCAAAAATTTATCGAGATATTGGAACGGAGTTCCATCTATTCTGGGGGGTGCTAGAAGGATATTGGGACTCACTCAAAGAGTTGGTGGAGAAAGCAATACGGTAGATTGGTCGCGATTGCCTCAAACACATTTTCTAAGTAAATTCAGTTCATTTAAACCAAAATTTTAGATTTGGGGGTCAAAAATTCATCGGGATATTGAAACGGAGTTCCATCTATTCTGGGGTTGCTTGAAGGAAATTGGGACTCGCTCAACGAGTTGGTAGCGAAAGCAATCCGGTGAATTGGTCGCTATTGCCTCAAACACTTTTACTAAGTATATTTAGTTCATTTAAACCAAATTTTAGATTTGGGGGTCAGAAATTAACCGGGATATTGGAACGGAGTTCCATCTATTCCGGGGGTTCCTTGAAGGATATTGGGACTCGATCAAAGAGTTGGTGGAGAAAGCAATATGGTGGATTGGTCGCGATTGCCTCAAACAAATTTTCTAAGTAAATTTAATTCATTTAAACCAAAATTTGAGATTTTGTGGTCAAAAATTCATCGGGATATTGAAACGGAGTTCCATCTATTCTGGGGGGTTGCTTGAAGGATATTGGGACTCGGTCAAGGAGTTGGTGGAGAAAGCAATCCGGTGGATTGGTCGCGATTACCTCAATTTCTTTTTCAAAGTATATTTAGTTCATTTAAACCAAAATTTTAGTTTTGGGGGTCAAAAATTCTACAGGATAATGGAACGGAGTTCCATTTATTCTGCGGGTTCCTAGAAGGATATTAAGACTCGCTAAAAGAGTTGGTGGAGATAGCAATCTGGCGGATTGGCCGCGATTGCCTCAAATACATTTTCTAAGTAAATTTAGTTCATTTAAACCAAAATTTGAGATTTAGTGGTCAAAAATTCATCGGGATATTGGAAGGGAGTTCCATCTATTTTGGGGGGTTGCTAGATGGATATTGGGACTCGCTCAAAGAGTAGGCGGAGAATGCAATCCGGTGGATTGGTCGTGATTGCTTCAAACACATTTTCTAAGTAAATTTAGTTCATTTAAACCAAAATTTGAGATTTAATGGTCAAAATTCATCGGGATATTGAAACGGAGTTCCATCTATTCTAGGGGGTTGTTTGAAGGATATTGGGACTCCCTCAAGGAGTTGGTGGACAAAGCAATATGGTGGATTGGTCGCGATTGCCTCAATTACTTTTTCTAAGTATATTTAGTTCATTTAAACCAAAATTTTAGATTTGGGGGTAAAAAATTCACCGGGATATTGGAGCGGAGTTCCATCTATTCCGGGGGTTCATCGAAGGATATTGGGACTCGCTCAAAGAGTTGGTGGAGAAAGCAATCTAGTGGATTGGTAGCGATTGCCTCAAACACATTTTCTAAGTAAATTTAGTTCATTTAAACAAAAAATTTGAGATTTTGGTGTCAAAAATTCATCGGGATATTGGAACGGAGTTCCATCTATTCTGGGGGTTGCTAGAAGGATATTGGCACTCGCTAAAAGAGTAGGTGGAGAAAGCAATCCGGTGGATTTGTCGCGATTGCCTCAAACAAATTTTTTAAGTTAATTTAGTTCATTGAAAGCAAAATTTGAGATTTAGGGGTAAAAAATTCATCGGGATATTGAAACAGAGTTCCATCTATTCTGAGGGTTCATAGAAGGATATTGGGACTCGCTCAAAGTGTAGGCGGAGAAAGCAATCCGGAGGATTGGTCGCGATTGCTTCAAACACATTTTCTAAGTAAATTTAGTTCATTTAAACCAAAATTTGAGATTTAATGGTCAAAAATTCATCGGGATATTGAAACGGAGTTCCATCTATTCTGGGGGTTTGTTTGCAGGATATTGGGACTCTCTGAAGGAGTTGGTGGACAAAGCAATCTGGTGGATTGGTCGCGATTGCCTCAATTACTTTTTCTAAGTATATTTAGTTCATTTAAACAAAAATTTTAGATTTGGGGGTCAAAAATTGACCGGGATATTGGATCGGAGTTCCATCTATTCCGGGGGTTCATAGAAGGATATTGGGACACGCTCAAAGAGTTGGTGGAGAAAGCAATCTGGTGGATTGGTAGCGATTGCCTCAAACACATTTTCTAAGTAAATTTAGTTCATTTAAACAAAAATTTGAGATTTTGGGGTCAAAAATTCATCGGGATATTGGAACGGAGTTCCATCTATTCTGGGGGGTTGGTAGAAGGATATTGGGACTCGCTAAAAGAGTAGGTGGAGAAAGCAATCCGGTGGATTTGTCGCGATTGCCTCAAACAAATTTTTTACGTTACTTTAGTTCATTGAAAGCAAAATTTGAGATTTAGGGGTAAAAAATTCATCGGGATATTGAAACAGAGTTCCATCTATTCTGGGGCGTGCTAGAAGGATATTGGGACTCGCTCAAAGAGTTGGTGGAGAAAGCAATACGGTAGATTGGTCGCGATTGCCTCAAACACATTTTCTAAGTAAATTCAGTTCATTTAAACCAAAATTTTAGATTTGGGGGTCAAAAATTCATCGGGATATTGAAACGGAGTTCCATCTATTTTGGGGGTTGCTTGAAGGATATTGGGACTCGCTCAAGGAGTTGGCAGAGAAAGCAATCCGGTGAATTGGTCGCGATTGCCTCAAACACTTTTACTAAGTATATTTAGTTCATTTAAACCAAATTTTAGATTTGGGGGTCAAAAATTAACCGGGATATTGGAACGGAGTTCCATCTATTCCGGGGGTTCGTTGAAGGATATTAGGACTCGATCAAAGAGTTGGTGGAGAAAGCAATCTGGTGGATTGGTCGCAATTGCCTCAAACAAATTTTCTAAGTAAATTTAATTCATTTAAACCAAAATTTGAGATATAGTGGTCAAAAATTCATCGGGATATTGAAACGGAGTTCTATCTATTCTGGGGGGTTGCTAGAAGGATAGTGGGACTCGCTAAAAGAGTAGGTGCAGGAAGCAATCTGGTGGATTGGTCGCGATTGCCTCAAACAAATTTTCTAAGTTAATTTAGTTCATTGAAACCAAAATTTGAGATTTAGGGGTCAAAAATTCATCTGGATATTGGAAAAGAGTTCCATCTATTCCGAGGGCTCCTAAAAGGATATTGGGACTCGCTCAAAGAGTAGGCGGAGAAAGCAATCCGGTGAATTGGTCGCGATTGCTTCAAACACATTTTCTAAGTAATTTTGTTCATTTAAACCAAAATTTGAGATTTAATGGTCAAAAATTCATCGGGATATTGAAACGGAGTTCCATCTATTCCGAGGGTTCCTAAAAGGATATTGGGACTCGCTCAAAGAGTAGGCGGAGAAAGCAATCCGGTGAATTGGTCGCGATTGCTTCAAACACATTTTCTAAGTAAATTTAGTTCATTTAAACCAAAATTTGAGATTTAAGGGTCAAAAATTCATCGGGATATTGAAACGGAGTTCCATCTATTCTGAGGGTTCCTAAAAGGATATTGGGACTCGCTCAAAGAGTAGGCGGAGAAAGCAATCCGGTGAATTGGTCGCGATTGCTTCAAACACATTTTCTAAGTAAATTTAGTTCATTTAAACCAAAATTTGAGATTTAATGGTCAAAAATTCATCGGGATATTGAAACGGAGTTCCATCTATTCTGGGGGTTGCTTGAAGGATATTGGGACTCGGTCAAGGAGGTGGTGGAGAAAGCAATCCGGTCGATTGGTCGCGATTGCCTCAAACACTTTTTCTAAGTTTATTTAGTTCATTTAAACCAAAATTTTAGATTTGGGGGTCAAAAATTCACCGAGATATTGGAACGGAGTTCCATCTATTCCGGGGGTCCTAAAAGGATATTGGGACTCGATCAAAGACTTGGTGGAGAAAGCAATCTGGTGGATTGGTAGCGATTGCCTCAAACACATTTTCTAAGTAAATTTGATTCATTTAAACCAAAATTTGAGATTTAGTGGTCAAAAATTCATCGAGATATTGGAACGGAGTTCCATCTATTCTGGGGGGTGCTAGAAGGATATTGGGACTCGATCAAAGAGTTGGTGGAGAAAGCAATCTGGTGGATTGGTCGCGATTGCCTCAAACAAATTTTCTAAGTAAATTTAATTCATTTAAACCAAAATTTGAGATTTCGTGGTCAAAAATTCATCGAGATATTGGAACGGAGTTCCATCTATTCTGGGGGGTGCTAGAAGGAAATTGGGACTCGCTCAAAGAGTTGGTGGAGAAAGCAATACGGTAGATTGGTCGCGATTGCCTCAAACACATTTTCTAAGTAAATTCAGTTCATTTAAACCAAAATTTTAGATTTGGGGGTCAAAAATTCATCGGGATTTTGAAACGGAGTTCCATCTATTCTGGGGGTTGCTTGAAGGAAATTGGGACTCGCTCAACGAGTTGGTAGCGAAAGCAATCCGGTGAATTGGTCGCTATTGCCTCAAACACTTTTACTAAGTATATTTAGTTCATTTAAACCAAATTTTAGATTTGGGGGTCAGAAATTAACCGGGATATTGGAACGGAGTTCCATCTATTCCGGGGGTTCCTTGAAGGATATTGGGACTCGATCAAAGAGTTGGTGGAGAAAGCAATATGGTGGATTGGTCGCGATTGCCTCAAACAAATTTTCTAAGTAAATTTAATTCATTTAAACCAAAATTTGAGATTTTGTGGTCAAAAATTCATCGGGATATTGAAACGGAGTTCCATCTATTCTGGGGGGTTGCTTGAAGGATATTGGGACTCGGTCAAGGAGTTGGTGGAGAAAGCAATCCGTTGGATTGGTCGCGATTACCTCAATTTCTTTTTCAAAGTATATTTAGTTCATTTAAACCAAAATTTTAGATTTGGGGGTCAAAAATTCTACAGGATATTGGAACGGAGTTCCATCTATTCTGGGGGTTCCTAGAAGGATATTGGGACTCGCTCAAAGAGTTGGTGGAGAAAGCAATCTGGTGGATTGGTAGCGATTGCCTCAAACACATTTTCTAAGTAAATTCAGTTCATTTAAACCAAAATTTTAGATTTGGGGGTCAAAAATTCATCAGGATATTGAAACGAAGTTCCATCTATTCTGGGGGTTGCTAGAAGGATATTGGGACTCGGTCAAGGAGTGGGTGGAGAAAGCAATCCGGTGGATTGGTCGCGATTGCCTCGAACACTTTTTCTAAGTATATTTAGTTCATTTAAACCAAAATTTGAGATTTAATGGTCAAAAACTCATCGGGATATTGAAACGGAGTTCCATCTATTCTGGGGGTTGCTTGAAGGATATTGGGACTCGCTCAAGGAGTTGGTAGAGAAAGCAATCCGGTGGATTGGTCGCGATTGCCTCAAACACTTTTTCTAAGTATATTTAGTTCATTTAAACAAAAATTTTAGATTTGGGGGTCAAAAATTCACCGGGATATTGGAACGGAGTTCCATCTATTCCGGGGGTTCCTAGAAGGATATTAAGACTCGCTAAAAGAGTTGGTGGAGATAGCAATCTGGTGGATTGGCCGCGATTGCCTCAAATACATTTTCTAAGTAAATTTAGTTCATTTAAACCAAAATTTGAGATTTAGTGGTAAAAAATTCATCGGGATATTGGAACGGAGTTCCATCTATTTTGGGGGGTTGCTAGAAGGATATTGGGACTCGCTCAAAGAGTAGGCGGAGAAAGCAATCCGGTGAATTGGTCGCGATTGCTTCAAACACATTTTCTAAGTAAATTTAGTTCATTTAAACCAAAATTTGAGATTTAATGGTCAAAAATTCATCGGGATATTGAAACGGAGTTCCATCTATTCTAGGGCGTTGTTTGAAGGATATTGGGACTCCCTCAAGGAGTTGGTGGACAAAGCAATATGGTGGATTGGTCGCGATTGCCTCAATTACTTTTTCTAAGTATATTTAGTTCATTTAAACAAAAATTTTAGATTTGGGGGTCAAAAATTCACCGGGATATTGGAACGGAGTTCCATCTATTCCGGGGGTTCCTAGAAGGATATTAAGACTCGCTAAAAGAGTTGGTGGAGATAGCAATCTGGTGGATTGGCCGCGATTGCCTCAAATACATTTTCTAAGTAAATTTAGTTCATTTAAACCAAAATTTGAGATTTAGTGGTAAAAAATTCATCGGGATATTGGAACGGAGTTCCATCTATTTTGGGGGGTTGCTAGAAGGATATTGGGACTCGCTCAAAGAGTAGGCGGAGAAAGCAATCCGGTGAATTGGTCGCGATTGCTTCAAACACATTTTCTAAGTAAATTTAGTTCATTTAAACCAAAATTTGAGATTTAATGGTCAAAAATTCATCGGGATATTGAAACGGAGTTCCATCTATTCTAGGGCGTTGTTTGAAGGATATTGGGACTCCCTCAAGGAGTTGGTGGACAAAGCAATATGGTGGATTGGTCGCGATTGCCTCAATTACTTTTTCTAAGTATATTTAGTTCATTTAAACCAAAATTTTAGATTTGGGGGTAAAAAATTCACCGGGATATTGGAGCGGAGTTCCATCTATTCCGGGAGTTCATAGAAGGATATTGGGACTCGCTCAAAGAGTTGGTGGAGAAAGCAATCTAGTGGATCGGTAGCGATTGCCTCAAACACATTTTCTAAGTAAATTTAGTTCATTTAAACAAAAAATTTGAGATTTAGGGGTCAAAAATTCATCGGGATATTGGAACGGAGTTCCATCTATTCTGGGGGGTTGCTAGAAGGATATTGGCACTCGCTAAAAGAGTAGGTGGAGAAAGCAATCTGGTGGATTTGTCGCGATTGCCTCAAACAAATTTTTTAAGTTAATTTTGTTCATTGAAAGCAAAATTTGAGATTTAGGGGTAAAAAATTCATCGGGATATTGAAACAGAGTTCCATCTATTCCGAGGGTTCATAGAAGGATATTGGGACTCGCTCAAAGAGTAGGCGGAGAAAGCAATCCGGTGGATTGGTCGCGATTGCTTCAAACACATTTTCTAAGTAAATTTAGTTCATTTAAACCAAAATTTGAGATTTAATGGTCAAAAATTCATCGGGATATTGAAACGGAGTTCCATCTATTCTGGGGGTTTGTTTGCAGGATATTGGGACTCTCTCAAGGAGTTGGTGGACAAAGCAATCTGGTGGATTAGTCGCGATTGCCTCAATTACTTTTTCTAAGTATATTTAGTTCATTTAAACAAAAATTTTAGATTTGGGGGTCAAAAATTGACCGGGATATTGGAACGGAGTTCCATCTATTCCGGGTGTTCATAGAAGGATATTGGGACTCGATCAAAGAGTTGGTGGAAAAGCAATCTGGTGGATTGGTCGCGATTGCCTCAAACAAATTTTCTAAGTAAATTTAATTAATTTAAACCAAAATTTGAGATTTAATGGTCAAAAATTCATCGAGATATTGGAACGGAGTTCCATCTATTCTGGGGGGTTGCTTGAAGGATATTGGGACTCGCTCAAAGAGTTGGTGGAGAAAGCAATCCGGTGGATTGGTCGCGTTTGCCTCAATTACTTTTTCTAAGTATATTTAGTTCATTTAAACCAAAATTTTAAATATGGGGGTCAAAAATTCACCGGGATATTGGATCGGAGTTCCATCTATTCCGGGGGTTCATAGAAGGATATTGGGACACGCTCAAAGAGTTGGTGGAGAAAGCAATCTGGTGGATTGGTAGCAATTGCCTCAAACACATTTTCTAAGTAAATTTAGTTCATTTAAACAAAAAATTTGAGATTTTGGGGTCAAAAATTCATCGGGATATTGGAACGGAGTTCCATCTATTCTGGGGGGTTGCTAGAAGGATATTGGGACTCGCTAAAAGAGTAGGTGGAGAAAGCAATCCGGTGGATTTGTCGCGATTGCCTCAAACAAATTTTTTAAGTTAATTTAGTTCATTGAAAGCAAAATTTGAGATTTAGGGGTAAAAAATTAATCGGGATATTGAAACAGAGTTCCATCTATTCCGAGGGTTCATAGAAGGATATTGGGAATCGCTCAAAGAGTAGGCGGAGAAAGCAATCCGGTGGATTGGTCGCGATTGCCTCAAACACATTTTCTAAGTAAATTTAGTTCATTTGAACCAAAATTTGAGATTTAATGGTCAAAAATTCATCGGGATATTGAAATGGAGTTCCATCTATTCTGGGGGGTTGTTTGAAGGATATTGGGACTCCCTCAAGGAGTTGGTGGAGAAAGCAATCTAGTGGATTGGTAGCGATTGCCTCAAACACATTTTCTAAGTAAATTTAGTTCATTTAAACAAAAAATTCGAGATTTAGGGGTCAAAAATTCATCGGGATATTGGAACGGAGTTCCATCTATTCTGGGGGGTTGCTAGAAGGATATTGGGACTCGCTAAAAGAGTAGGTGGAGAAAGCAATCCGGTGGATTTGTCGCGATTGCCTCAAACAAATTTTTTAAGTTAATTTAGTTCATTAAAAGCAAAATTTGAGATTTAGGGGTAAAAAATTCATCGGGATATTGAAACAGAGTTCCATCTATTCCGAGGGTTCATAGAAGGATATTGGGACTCGCTCAAAGAGTAGGCGGAGAAAGCAATCCAGTGGATTGGTCGCGATTGCTTCAAACACATTTTCTAAGTAAATTTAGTTCATTTAAACCAAAATTTGAGATTTAATGGTCAAAAATTCATCGGGATATTGAAACGGAGTTCCATCTATTATGGGGGTTTGTTTGAAGGATATTGGGACTCTCTCAAGGAGTTGGTGGACAAAGCAATCTGGTGGATTGGTCGCGATTGCCTCAATTACTTTTTCTAAGTATATTTAGTTCATTTATACAAAAATTTTAGATTTTGGGGTCAAAAATTCACCGGGATATTGGAACGAAGTTCCATCTATTCTGGGGGTTGCTTAAAGGATATTGAGACTCGCTCAAGGAGTTGGTAGAGAAAGCAATCCGGTGGATTGGTCGCGATTGCCTCAAACACTTTTTCAAAGTATATTTAGTTCATTTAAACCAAAATTTTAGATTTGGGGGTCAAAAATTCACCGGGATATTGGAACGGAGTTCCATCTATTCCGGGGGTTCCTAGAAGGATATTGGGACTCGCTAAAAGAGTTGGTGGAGAAAGCAATCTGGTGGATTGGTAGCGATTGCCTCAAACACATTTTCTAAGTAAATTTAATTCATTTAAACAAAATTTGAGATTTAGTGGTCAAAAATTCATCGAGATATTGGAACGGAGTTCCATCTATTCTCGGGGGTTGCTTAAAGGATATTGGGACTCGCTCAAAGAGTTGGTGGAGAAAGCAATCCGGTGGATTGGTCGCGTTTGCCTCAATTACTTTTTCTAAGTATATTTAGTTCATTTAAACCAAAATTTTAGATATGGGGGTCAAAAATTCACCGGGATATTGGAACGGAGTTCCATCTATTCCGGGGGTTCTTAGAAGGATATTGGGACTCGCTCAAAGAGTTGGTGGAGAAAGCAGTCTGGTGGATTGGTAGTGATTGCCTCAAACACATTTTCTAAGTAAATTTAGTTCATTTAAACAAAAATTTGAGATTTAGGGGTCAAAAATTCATCGGGATATTGGAACGGAGTTCCATATATTCTGGGGGGTTGCTAGAAGGATATTGGGACTCGCTAAAAGAGTAGGTGGAGAAGGCAATCCGGTGGATTTGTCGTGATTGCCTCAAACAAATTTTTTAAGTTAATTTAGTTCATTGAAAGCAAAATTTGAGATTTAGGGGTAAAAAATTCATCGGGATATTGAAACAGAGTTCCATCTATTCTGGGGGGTGCTAGAAGGATGTTGGGACTCGCTCAAAGAGTTGGTGGAGAAAGCAATACGGTAGATTGGTCGCGATTGCCTCAAACACATTTTCTAAGTAAATTCAGTTCATTTAAACAAAAATTTTAGATTTGGGGGTCAAAAATTCATCGGGATATTGAAACGGAGTTCCATCTATTTTGGGGGTTGCTTGAAGGATATTGGGACTCGCTCAAGGAGTTGGTAGAGAAAGCAATCCGGTGAATTGGTCGCGATTGCCTCAAACACTTTTACTAAGTATATTTAGTTCATTTAAACCAAATTTTAGATTTGGGGGTCAAAAATTAACCGGGATATTGGAACGGAGTTCCATCTATTCCGGGGGTTCCTTGAAGGATATTGGGACTCGGTCAAGGAGTTGGTGGAGAAAGCAATCCGGTGGATTGGTCGCGTTTGCCTCAATTACTTTTTCTAAGTATATTTAGTTCATTTAGACCAAAATTTTAGATTTGGGGATCAAAAATTCACCGGGATATTGGAACGGAGTTCCATCTATTCCGGGGGTTCCTAGAAGGATATTGGGACTACGCTAAAAGAGTTGGTGGAGAAAGCAATCTGGTGGATTGGTAGCGATTGCCTCAAAAAAATTTTCTAAGCAAATTTAATTCATTTAAACCAAAATTTGAGATTTAGTGGTCAAAAATTCATCGAGATATTGGAACGGAGTTCCATCTATTCTGGGGGGGTGCTAGAAGGATATTGGGACTCGCTCAAAGAGTTGGTGGAGATAGCAATGCGGTAGATTGGTCGCGATTGCCTCAAACACATTTTCTAAGTAAATTCAGTTCATTTAAACCAAAATTTTAGATTTGGGGGTCAAAAATTCATCGGGATATTGAAACGGAGTTCCATCTATTTTGGGGGTTGCTTGAAGGATATTGGGACTCGCTCAAGGAGTTGGTAGCGAAAGCAATCCGGTGAATTGGTCGCTATTGCCTCAAACACTTTTACTAAGTATATTTAGTTCATTTAAACCAAATTTTAGATTTGTGGTCAAAAATTAACCGGGATATTGGAACGGGAGTTCCATCTATTCCGGGGGTTCCTTGAAGGATATTGGGACGCGATCAAAGAGTTGGTGGAGAAAGCAATCTGGTGGATTGGTCGCGATTGCCTCAAACAAATTTTCTAAGTAAATTTAATTCATTTAAACCAAAATTTGAGATTTAGTGGTCAAAAATTCATCGGGATAATGAAACGGAGTTCCATCTATTCTGGGGGGTTGCTTGAAGGATATTGGGACTCGGTCAAGGAGTTGGTGGAGAAAGCAATCCGTTGGATTGGTCGCGATTACCTCAATTTCTTTTTCAAAGTATATTTAGTTCATTTAAACCAAAATTTTAGATTTGGGGGTCAAAAATTCTACAGGATATTGGAACGGAGTTCCATCTATTCTGGGGGTTCCTAAAAGGATATTGGGACTCGCTCAAAGAGTTGGTGGAGGAAAGCAATCGGGTGGATTGGTAGCGATTGCCTCAAACACATTTTCTAAGTAAATTCAGTTCATTTAAACCAAAATTTTAGATTTGGGGGTCAAAAATTCATCGGGATATTGAAACAGAGTTCCATCTATTCTGGGGGATGCTTGAAGGATATTGGGACTCGCTCAAGGAGTTGGTAGAGAAAGCAATATGGTGGATTGGTCGCGATTGCCTCAAACACTTTTTCTAAGTATATTTAGTTCATTTAAACCAAAATTTTAGATTTGGTGGTCAAAAATTCACCGGGATATTGGAACGGAGTTCCATCTATTTCGGGGGTTCCTAGAAGGATATTAAGACTCGGTAAAAGAGTTGGTGGAGATAGCAATCTGGTGGATTGGCCGCGATTGCCTCAAATACATTTTCTAAGTAAATTTAGTTCATTTAAACCAAAATTTGAGATTTAGTGGTCAAAAATTCATCGGGATATTGGAACGGAGTTCCATCTATTTTGGGGGGTTGCTAGAAGGATATTGGGACTCGCTCAAAGAGTAGGCGGAAAATGCAATCCGGTGGATTGGTCGTGATTGCTTCAAACACATTTTCTAAGTAAATTTAGTTTATTTAAACCAAAATTTGAGATTTAATGGTCAAAAATTCATCGGGATATTGAAACGGAGTTCCATCTATTCTGGGAGGTTGTTTGAAGGATATTGGGACTCCCTCAAGGAGTTGGTGGACAAAGCAATATGGTGGATTGGTCGCGATTGCCTCAATTGCTTTTTCTAAGTATATTTAGTTCATTTAAACCAAAATTTTAGATTTGGGTGTAAAAAATTCACCGGGATAGTGGAGCGGAGTTCCATCTATTCCGGGGGTTCATAGAAGGATATTGGGACTCGCTCAAAGAGTTGGTGGAGAAAGCAATCTAGTGGATTGGTAGCGATTGCCTCAAACACATTTTCTAAGTAAATTTAGTTCATTTAAACAAAAAATTTGAGATTTAGGGGTCAAAAATTCATCGGGATATTGGAACGGAGTTCCTTCTATTCTGGGGGGTTGCTAGAGGGATATTGGCACTCGCTAAAAGAGTAGGTGGAGAAAGCAATCCGGTGGATTTGTCGCGATTGCCTCAAACAAATTTTTTAAGTTAATTTAGTTCATTGAAAGCAAAATTTGAGATTTAGGGGTAAAAAATTCATCGGGATATTGAAACAGAGTTCCATCTATTCCGAGGGTTCATAGAAGGATATTGGGACTCGCTCAAAGAGTAGGCGGAGAAAGCAATCCGGTGGATTGGTCGCGATTGCTTCAAACACATTTTCTAAGTAAATTTAGTTCATTTAAACCAAAATTTGAGATTTAATGGTCAAAAATTCATCGGGATATTGAAACGGAGTTCCATCTATTCTGGGGGTTTGTTTGCAGGATATTGGGGCTCTCTCAAGGAGTTGGTGGACAAAGCAATCTGGTGGATTGGTCGCGATTGCCTCAATTACTTTTTCTAAGTATATTTAGTTCATTTAAACAAAAATTTTAGATTTGGGGGTCAAAAATTGACCGGGATATTGGAACGGAGTTCCATCTATTCCGGGTGTTCATAGAAGGATATTGGGACACGATCAAAGAGTTGGTGGAAAAGCAATCTGGTGGATTGGTCGCGATTGCCTCAAACAAATTTTCTAAGTACATTTAATTCATTTAAACCAAAATTTGAGATTTAGTGGTCAAAAATACATCGAGATATTGGAACGGAGTTCCATCTATTCTGGGGGGTTGCTTGAAGGATAATGGGACTTGCTCAAAGAGTTGGTGGAGAAAGCAATCCGGTGGATTGGTCGCGTTTGCCTCAATTACTTTTTCTAAGTATATTTAGTTCATTTAAACCAAAATTTTAAATATGGGGGTCAAAAATTCACCGGGATATTGGATCGGAGTTCCATCTATTCCGGGGGTTCATAGAAGGATATTGGGACACGCTCAAAGAGTTGGTGGAGAAAGCAATCTGGTGGATTGCTAGCGATTACCTCAAACACATTTTCTAAGTAAATTTAGTTCATTTAAACAAAAAATTTGAGATTTTGGGGTCAAAAATTCGTCGGGATATTGGAACGGAGTTCCATCTATTTTGGTGGGTTGCTAGAAGGATATTGGCACTCGCTAAAAGAGTAGGTGGAGAGAAAGCAATCCGGTGGATTTGTCGCGATTGCCTCAAACAAATTCTTTAAGTTAATTTAGTTCATTGAAAGCAAAATTTGAGATTTAGGGGTAAAAAATTCATCGGGATATTGAAACAGAGTTCCATCTATTCCGAGGGTTCATAGAAGGATATTGGGAATCGCTCAAAGAGTAGGCGGAGAAAGCAATCCGGTGGATTGGTCGCGATTGCTTGAAACACATTTTCTAAGTAAATTTAGTTCATTTAAACCAAAATTTGAGATTTAATGGTCAAAAATTCATCGGGATATTGAAATGGAGTTCCATCTATTCTGGGGGGTTGTTTGAAGGATATTGGGACTCCCTCAAGGAGTTGGTGGAGAAAGCAATCTAGTGGATTGGTAGCGATTCCCTCAAACACATTTTCTAAGTAAATTTAGTTCATTTAAACAAAAAATTTGAGATTTAGGGGTCAAAAATTCATCGGGATATTGGAACGGAGTTCCATCTATTCTGGGGGGTTGCTAGAAGGATATTGGGACTCGCTAAAAGAGTAGGTGGAGAAAGCAATCCGGTGGATTTGTCGCGATTGCCTCAAACAAATTTTTTAAGTTAATTTAGTTCATTGAAAGCAAAATTTGAGATTTAGGGGTAAAAAATTCATCGGGATATTGAAACAGAGTTCCATCTATTCCGAGGGTTCATAGAAGGATATTGGGACTCGCTCAAAGAGTAGGCGGAGAAAGCAATCCGGTGGATTGGTCGCGATTGCTTCAAACACATTTTTTAAGTAAATTGAGTTCATTTAAACCAAAATTTGAGATTTAATGGTCAAAAATTCATCGGGATATTGAAACGGAGTTCCATCTATTATGGGGGTTTGTTTGAAGGATATTGGGACTCTCTCAAGGAGTTGGTGGACAAAGCAATCTGGTGGATTGGTCGGGATTGCCTCAATTACTTTTTCTAAGTATATTTAGTTCATTTAAACAAAAATTTTAGATTTGGGGGTCAAAAATTCACCGGGATATTGGAACGGAGTTCCATCTATTCCGGGTGTTCATAGAAGGATATTGGGACTCGGTCAAGGAGTTGGTGGAGAAAGCAATCCGGTGGATTGGTCGCGATTGCCTCAAACACTTTTTCTAAGTATATTTAGTTCATTTAAACCAAAATTTGAGATTTAATGGTCAAAAATTCAACGGGATATTGAAACGGAGTTCCATCTATTCTGGGGGTTGCTTAAAGGATATTGAGACTCGGTCAAGGAGTTGGTAGAGAAAGCAATCCGGTGGATTGGGCGCGATTGCCTCAAACACTTTTTCTAAGTATATTTAGTTCATTTAAACCAAAATTTTAGATTTGGGGGTCAAAAATTCACCGGGATATTGGAACGGAGTTCCATCAATTCCGGGGGTTCCTAGAAGGATATTGGGACTCGCTAAAAGAGTTGGTGGAGAAAGCAATCTGGTGGATTGGTAGCGATTGCCTCAAACACAATTTCTAAGTAAATTTAATTCATTAAACAAAATTTGAGATTTAGTGGTCAAAAATTCATCGAGATATTGGAACGGAGTTCCATCTATTCTGGGGGGTTGCTTGAAGGATATTGGGACTCGCTCAAAGAGTTGGTGGAGAAAGCAATCCGGTGGATTGGTCGCGTTTGCCTCAATTACTTTTTCTAAGTATATTTAGTTCATTTAAACCAAAATTTTAGATATGGGGGTCAAAAATTCACCGGGATATTGGAACGGAGTTCCATCTATTCCGGGGGTTCTTAGAAGGATATTGGGACTCGCTCAAAGAGTTGGTGGAGAAAGCAGTCTGGTGGATTGGTAGTGATTGCCTCAAACACATTTTCTAAGTAAATTTAGTTCATTTAAACAAAAAATTTGAGATTTAGGGGTCAAAAATTCATCGGGATATTGGAACGGAGTTCCATATATTCTGGGGGGTTGCTAGAAGGATATTGGGACTCGCTAAAAGAGTAGGTGGAGAAGGCAATCCGGTGGATTTGTCGTGATTGCCTCAAACAAATTTTTTAAGTTAATTTAGTTCATTGAAAGCAAAATTTGAGATTTAGGGGTAAAAAATTCATCGGGATATTGAAACAGAGTTCCATCTATTCTGGGGGGTGCTAGAAGGATGTTGGGACTCGCTCAAAGAGTTGGTGGAGAAAGCAATACGGTAGATTGGTCGCGATTGCCTCAAACACATTTTCTAAGTAAATTCAGTTCATTTAAACAAAAATTTTAGATTTGGGGGTCAAAAATTCATCGGGATATTGAAACGGAGTTCCATCTATTTTGGGGGTTGCTTGAAGGATATTGGGACTCGCTCAAGGAGTTGGTAGAGAAAGCAATCCGGTGAATTGGTCGCGATTGCCTCAAACACTTTTACTAAGTATATTTAGTTCATTTAAACCAAATTTTAGATTTGGGGGTCAAAAATTAACCGGGATATTGGAACGGAGTTCCATCTATTCCGGGGGTTCCTTGAAGGATATTGGGACTCGGTCAAGGAGTTGGTGGAGAAAGCAATCCGGTGGATTGGTCGCGTTTGCCTCAATTACTTTTTCTAAGTATATTTAGTTCATTTAGACCAAAATTTTAGATTTGGGGATCAAAAATTCACCGGGATATTGGAACGGAGTTCCATCTATTCCGGGGGTTCCTAGAAGGATATTGGGACTCGCTAAAAGAGTTGGTGGAGAAAGCAATCTGGTGGATTGGTAGCGATTGCCTCAAAAAAATTTTCTAAGCAAATTTAATTCATTTAAACCAAAATTTGAGATTTAGTGGTCAAAAATTCATCGAGATATTGGAACGGAGTTCCATCTATTCTGGGGGGTGCTAGAAGGATATTGGGACTCGCTCAAAGAGTTGGTGGAGATAGCAATGCGGTAGATTGGTCGCGATTGCCTCAAACACATTTTCTAAGTAAATTCAGTTCATTTAAACCAAAATTTTAGATTTGGGGGTCAAAAATTCATCGGGATATTGAAACGGAGTTCCATCTATTTTGGGGGTTGCTTGAAGGATATTGGGACTCGCTCAAGGAGTTGGTAGCGAAAGCAATCCGGTGAATTGGTCGCTATTGCCTCAAACACTTTTACTAAGTATATTTAGTTCATTTAAACCAAATTTTAGATTTGGGGGTCAAAAATTAACCGGGATATTGGAACGGAGTTCCATCTATTCCGGGGGTTCCTTGAAGGATATTGGGACGCGATCAAAGAGTTGGTGGAGAAAGCAATCTGGTGGATTGGTCGCGATTGCCTCAAACAAATTTTCTAAGTAAATTTAATTCATTTAAACCAAAATTTGAGATTTAGTGGTCAAAAATTCATCGGGATAATGAAACGGAGTTCCATCTATTCTGGGGGGTTGCTTGAAGGATATTGGGACTCGGTCAAGGAGTTGGTGGAGAAAGCAATCCGTTGGATTGGTCGCGATTACCTCAATTTCTTTTTCAAAGTATATTTAGTTCATTTAAACCAAAATTTTAGATTTGGGGGTCAAAAATTCTACAGGATATTGGAACGGAGTTCCATCTATTCTGGGGGTTCCTAAAAGGATATTGGGACTCGCTCAAAGAGTTGGTGGAGAAAGCAATCGGGTGGATTGGTAGCGATTGCCTCAAACACATTTTCTAAGTAAATTCAGTTCATTTAAACCAAAATTTTAGATTTGGGGGTCAAAAATTCATCGGGATATTGAAACAGAGTTCCATCTATTCTGGGGGATGCTTGAAGGATATTGGGACTCGCTCAAGGAGTTGGTAGAGAAAGCAATATGGTGGATTGGTCGCGATTGCCTCAAACACTTTTTCTAAGTATATTTAGTTCATTTAAACCAAAATTTTAGATTTGGTGGTCAAAAATTCACCGGGATATTGGAACGGAGTTCCATCTATTTCGGGGGTTCCTAGAAGGATATTAAGACTCGGTAAAAGAGTTGGTGGAGATAGCAATCTGGTGGATTGGCCGCGATTGCCTCAAATACATTTTCTAAGTAAATTTAGTTCATTTAAACCAAAATTTGAGATTTAGTGGTCAAAAATTCATCGGGATATTGGAACGGAGTTCCATCTATTTTGGGGGGTTGCTAGAAGGATATTGGGACTCGCTCAAAGAGTAGGCGGAAAATGCAATCCGGTGGATTGGTCGTGATTGCTTCAAACACATTTTCTAAGTAAATTTAGTTTATTTAAACCAAAATTTGAGATTTAATGGTCAAAAATTCATCGGGATATTGAAACGGAGTTCCATCTATTCTGGGAGGTTGTTTGAAGGATATTGGGACTCCCTCAAGGAGTTGGTGGACAAAGCAATATGGTGGATTGGTCGCGATTGCCTCAATTGCTTTTTCTAAGTATATTTAGTTCATTTAAACCAAAATTTTAGATTTGGGTGTAAAAAATTCACCGGGATAGTGGAGCGGAGTTCCATCTATTCCGGGGGTTCATAGAAGGATATTGGGACTCGCTCAAAGAGTTGGTGGAGAAAGCAATCTAGTGGATTGGTAGCGATTGCCTCAAACACATTTTCTAAGTAAATTTAGTTCATTTAAACAAAAAATTTGAGATTTAGGGGTCAAAAATTCATCGGGATATTGGAACGGAGTTCCTTCTATTCTGGGGGGTTGCTAGAGGGATATTGGCACTCGCTAAAAGAGTAGGTGGAGAAAGCAATCCGGTGGATTTGTCGCGATTGCCTCAAACAAATTTTTTAAGTTAATTTAGTTCATTGAAAGCAAAATTTGAGATTTAGGGGTAAAAAATTCATCGGGATATTGAAACAGAGTTCCATCTATTCCGAGGGTTCATAGAAGGATATTGGGACTCGCTCAAAGAGTAGGCGGAGAAAGCAATCCGGTGGATTGGTCGCGATTGCTTCAAACACATTTTCTAAGTAAATTTAGTTCATTTAAACCAAAATTTGAGATTTAATGGTCAAAAATTCATCGGGATATTGAAACGGAGTTCCATCTATTCTGGGGGTTTGTTTGCAGGATATTGGGGCTCTCTCAAGGAGTTGGTGGACAAAGCAATCTGGTGGATTGGTCGCGATTGCCTCAATTACTTTTTCTAAGTATATTTAGTTCATTTAAACAAAAATTTTAGATTTGGGGGTCAAAAATTGACCGGGATATTGGAACGGAGTTCCATCTATTCCGGGTGTTCATAGAAGGATATTGGGACACGATCAAAGAGTTGGTGGAAAAGCAATCTGGTGGATTGGTCGCGATTGCCTCAAACAAATTTTCTAAGTACATTTAATTCATTTAAACCAAAATTTGAGATTTAGTGGTCAAAAATACATCGAGATATTGGAACGGAGTTCCATCTATTCTGGGGGGTTGCTTGAAGGATAATGGGACTTGCTCAAAGAGTTGGTGGAGAAAGCAATCCGGTGGATTGGTCGCGTTTGCCTCAATTACTTTTTCTAAGTATATTTAGTTCATTTAAACCAAAATTTTAAATATGGGGGTCAAAAATTCACCGGGATATTGGATCGGAGTTCCATCTATTCCGGGGGTTCATAGAAGGATATTGGGACACGCTCAAAGAGTTGGTGGAGAAAGCAATCTGGTGGATTGCTAGCGATTACCTCAAACACATTTTCTAAGTAAATTTAGTTCATTTAAACAAAAAATTTGAGATTTTGGGGTCAAAAATTCGTCGGGATATTGGAACGGAGTTCCATCTATTTTGGTGGGTTGCTAGAAGGATATTGGCACTCGCTAAAAGAGTAGGTGGAGAAAGCAATCCGGTGGATTTGTCGCGATTGCCTCAAACAAATTCTTTAAGTTAATTTAGTTCATTGAAAGCAAAATTTGAGATTTAGGGGTAAAAAATTCATCGGGATATTGAAACAGAGTTCCATCTATTCCGAGGGTTCATAGAAGGATATTGGGAATCGCTCAAAGAGTAGGCGGAGAAAGCAATCCGGTGGATTGGTCGCGATTGCTTGAAACACATTTTCTAAGTAAATTTAGTTCATTTAAACCAAAATTTGAGATTTAATGGTCAAAAATTCATCGGGATATTGAAATGGAGTTCCATCTATTCTGGGGGGTTGTTTGAAGGATATTGGGACTCCCTCAAGGAGTTGGTGGAGAAAGCAATCTAGTGGATTGGTAGCGATTCCCTCAAACACATTTTCTAAGTAAATTTAGTTCATTTAAACAAAAAATTTGAGATTTAGGGGTCAAAAATTCATCGGGATATTGGAACGGAGTTCCATCTATTCTGGGGGGTTGCTAGAAGGATATTGGGACTCGCTAAAAGAGTAGGTGGAGAAAGCAATCCGGTGGATTTGTCGCGATTGCCTCAAACAAATTTTTTAAGTTAATTTAGTTCATTGAAAGCAAAATTTGAGATTTAGGGGTAAAAAATTCATCGGGATATTGAAACAGAGTTCCATCTATTCCGAGGGTTCATAGAAGGATATTGGGACTCGCTCAAAGAGTAGGCGGAGAAAGCAATCCGGTGGATTGGTCGCGATTGCTTCAAACACATTTTTTAAGTAAATTGAGTTCATTTAAACCAAAATTTGAGATTTAATGGTCAAAAATTCATCGGGATATTGAAACGGAGTTCCATCTATTATGGGGGTTTGTTTGAAGGATATTGGGACTCTCTCAAGGAGTTGGTGGACAAAGCAATCTGGTGGATTGGTCGGGATTGCCTCAATTACTTTTTCTAAGTATATTTAGTTCATTTAAACAAAAATTTTAGATTTGGGGGTCAAAAATTCACCGGGATATTGGAACGGAGTTCCATCTATTCCGGGTGTTCATAGAAGGATATTGGGACTCGGTCAAGGAGTTGGTGGAGAAAGCAATCCGGTGGATTGGTCGCGATTGCCTCAAACACTTTTTCTAAGTATATTTAGTTCATTTAAACCAAAATTTGAGATTTAATGGTCAAAAATTCAACGGGATATTGAAACGGAGTTCCATCTATTCTGGGGGTTGCTTAAAGGATATTGAGACTCGGTCAAGGAGTTGGTAGAGAAAGCAATCCGGTGGATTGGGCGCGATTGCCTCAAACACTTTTTCTAAGTATATTTAGTTCATTTAAACCAAAATTTTAGATTTGGGGGTCAAAAATTCACCGGGATATTGGAACGGAGTTCCATCAATTCCGGGGGTTCCTAGAAGGATATTGGGACTCGCTAAAAGAGTTGGTGGAGAAAGCAATCTGGTGGATTGGTAGCGATTGCCTCAAACACAATTTCTAAGTAAATTTAATTCATTAAACAAAATTTGAGATTTAGTGGTCAAAAATTCATCGAGATATTGGAACGGAGTTCCATCTATTCTGGGGGGTTGCTTGAAGGATATTGGGACTCGCTCAAAGAGTTGGTGGAGAAAGCAATCCGGTGGATTGGTCGCGTTTGCCTCAATTACTTTTTCTAAGTATATTTAGTTCATTTAAACCAAAATTTTAGATATGGGGGTCAAAAATTCACCGGGATATTGGAACGGAGTTCCATCTATTCCGGGGGTTCATAGAAGGATATTGGGACTCGCTCAAAGAGTTGGTGGAGAAAGCAATCTGGTGGATTGGTAGCGATTGCCTCAAACACATTTTCTAAGTAAATTTAGTTCATTTAAACAAAAAATTTGAGATTTAGGGGTCAAAAATTCATCGGGATGTTGGAACAGAGTTCCATCTATTCTGGGGGGTTGCTAGAAGGATATTGGGACTCGCTAAAAGAGTAGGTGGAGAAAGCAATCCGGTGGATTTGTCGCGATTGCCTCAAACAAATTTTTTAAGTTAATTTAGTTCATTGAAAGCAAAATTTGAGATTTAGGGGTAAAAAATTCATCGGGATATTGAAACAGAGTTCCATCTATTCCGGGGGGTGCTAGAAGGATATTGGGACTCGCTCAAAGAGTTGGTGGAGAAAGCAATACGGTAGATTGGTCGCGATTGCCTCAAACACATTTTCTAAGTAAATTCAGTTCATTTAAACCAAAATTTTAGATTTGGGGGTCAAAAATTCATCGGGATATTGAAACGGAGTTCCATCTATTTTGCGTGTTGCTTGAAGGATATTGGGACTCGCTCAAGGAGTTGGTAGAGAAAGCAATCCGGTGAATTGGTCGCGATTGCCTCAAACACTTTTACTAAGTATATTTAGTTCATTTAAACCAAATTTTAGATTTGGGGGTCAAAAATTAACCGAGAAATTGGAACGGAGTTCCATCTATTCCGAGGGTTCCTTGAAGGATATTGGGACTCGATCAAAGAGTTGGTGGAGAAAGCAATCTGGTGGATTGGTCGCGATTGCCTCAAACAAATTTTCTAAGTAAATTTAGTTCATTGAAACCAAAATTTGAGATTTAGGGGTCAAAAATTAATCTGGATATTGGAAAAGAGTTCCATCTTTTCCGAGGGTTCCTAAAAGTATATTGGGACTCGCTCAAAGAGTAGGCGGAGAAAGCAATCCGGTGAATTGGTCGCGATTGCTTCAAACACATTTTCTAAGTAAATTTAGTTCATTTAAACCAAAATTTGAGATTTAATGGTCAAAAATTCATCGGGATATTGAAACGGAGTTCCATCTATTCTGGGGGTTGCTTGAAGGATATTGGGACTCGGTCAAGGAGTTGGTGGAGAAAGCAATCCGGTGGATTGGTCGCGATTGCCTCAAACACTTTTTCTAAGTATATTTAGTTCATTTAAACCAAAATTTGAGATTTAATGGTAAAAAATTCAACGGGATATTGAAACGGAGTTCCATCTATTCTGGGGTTGCTTAAAGGATATTGAGACTCGCTCAAGGAGTTGGTAGAGAAAGCAATCCGGTGGATTGGTCGCGATTGCCTCAAACACTTTTTCTAAGTATATTTAGTTCATTTAAACCAAAATTTTAGATTTGGGGATCAAAAATTCACCGGGATATTGGAACGGAGTTCCATCTATTCCGGGGGTTCCTAGAAGGATATTGGGACTCGCTAAAAGAGTTGGTGGAGAAAGCAATCTGGTGGATTGGTAGCGATTGCCTCAAACACATTTTCTAAGTAAATTTAATTCATTTAAACCAAAATTTGAGATTTAGTGGTCAAAAATTCATCGAGATATTGGAATGGAGTTCCATCTATTCTGGGGGTTTGCTTAATGGATATTGGGACTCGCTCAAAGAGTTGGTAGAGAAAGCAATCCGGTGGATTGGTCGCGTTTGCCTCAATTACTTTTTCTAAGTATATTTAGGTCATTTAAACCAAAATTTTAGATATGGGGGTCAAAAATTCACCGGGATATTGGAACGGAGTTCCATCTATTCCGGGGGTTCATAGAAAGATATTGGGACTCGCTGAAAGAGTTGGCGGAGAAAGCAATATGGTGGATTGGTAGCGATTGCCTCAAACACATTTTCTAAGTAAATTTAGTTCATTTAAACAAAAAATTTGAGATTTAGGGGTCAAAAATTCATCGGGATATCGAAACGGAGTTCCATCTATTCCGGGTGTTCATAGAAGGATATTGGGACTCGATCAAAGAGTTGGTGGAAAAGCAATCTGGTGGATTGGTCGCGATTGCCTCAAAAAAATTTTCTAAGTAAATTTAATTCATTTAAACCAAAATTTGAGATTTAGTGGTCAAAAATTCATCGAGATATTGGAACGGAGTTCCATCTATTCTGGGGGGTGCTAGAAGGATATTGGGACTCGCTCAAAGAGTTGGTGGAGAAAGCAATACGGTAGATTGGTCGCGATTGCCTCAAACACATTTTCTAAGTAAATTCAGTTCATTTAAACCAAAATTTTAAATTTGGGCGTCAAAAATTCATCGGGATATTGAAACGGAGTTCCATCTATTTTGGGGGTTGCTTGCAGGATATTGGGACTCGCTCAAGGAGTTGGTAGCGAAAGCAATCCGGTGAATTGGTCGCTATTGCCTCAAACACTTTTACTAAGTATATTTAGTTCATTTAAACCAAATTTTAGATTTTGGGGTCAAAAATTAACCGGGATATTGGAACGGAGTTCCATCTATTCCGGGGGTTCCTTGAAGGATATTGGGGCTCGATCAAAGAGTTGGTGGAGAAAGCAATCTGGTGGATTGGTCGCGATTGCCTCAAACAAATTTTCTAAGTAAATTTAATTCATTTAAACCAAAATTTGAGATTTAGTGGTCAAAAATTCATCGGGATATTGAAACGAAGTTCCATCTATTCTGGGGGGTTGCTTGAAGGATATTGGGACTCGGTCAAGGAGTTGGTGGAGAAAGCAATCCGGTGGATTGGTCGCGATTACCTCAATTTCTTTTTCAAAGTATATTTAGTTCATTTAAACCAAAATTTTAGAATTGGGGGTCAAAAATTCTACAGGATATTGGAACGGAGGTCCATCTATTCTGGGGGTTCCTAAAAGGATATTGGGACTCGCTCAAAGAGTTGGTGGAGAAAGCAATCTGGTGGATTGGTAGCGATTGCCTCAAACACATTTTCTAAGTAAATTCAGTTCATTTAAACCAAAATTTTAGATTTGGGGGTCAAAAATTCATCGGGATATTGAAACAGAGTTCCATCTATTCTGGGGGTTGCTTGAAGGATATTGGGACTCGCTCAAGGAGTTGGTAGAGAAAGCAATCCGGTGGATTGGTCGCGATTGCCTCAAACACTTTTTCTAAGTATATTTAGTTCATTTAAACCAAAATTTTAGATTTGGGGGTCAAAAATTCACCGGGATATTGGAACGGAGCTCCATCTATTCCGGGGGTTCCTAGAAGGATATTAAGACTCGCTAAAAGAGTTGGTGGAGATAGCAATCTGGTGGATTGGCCGCGATTGCCTCAAATACATTTTCTAAGTAAATTTAGTTCATTTAAACCAAAATTTGAGATTTACTGGTCAAAAATTCATCGGGATATTGGAACGGAGTTCCATCTATTTTGGGGGGTTGCTAGAAGGATATTGGGACTCGCTCAAAGAGTAGGCGGAGAACGCAATCCGGTGGATTGGTCGTGATTGCTTCAAACACATTTTCTAAGTAAATTTAGTTCATTTAAACCAAAATTTGAGATTTAATGGTCAAAAATTCATCGGGATATTGAAACGGAGTTCCATCTATTCTGGGGGGTTGTTTGAAGGATATTGGGACTCCCTCAAGGAGTTGGTGGACAAAGCAATATGGTGGATTGGTCGCGATTGCCTCAATTACTTTTTCTAAGTATATTTAATTCATTTAAACCAAAATTTTAGATTTGGGGGTAAAAAATTCACCGGGATATTGGAGCGGAGTTCCATCTATTCCGGGGGTTCATAGAAGGATATTGGGACTCGCTCAAAGAGTTGGTGGAGAAAGCAATCTAGTGGATTGGTAGCGATTGCCTCAAACACATTTTCTAAGTAAATTTAGTTCATTTAAACAAAAAATTTGAGATTTAGGGGGCAAAAATTCATCGGGATATTGGAACGGAGTTCCATCTATTTTGGGGGGTTGCTAGAAGGATATTGGCACTCGCTAAAAGAGTAGGTGGAGAAAGCAATCCGGTGGATTTGTCGCGATTGCCTCAAACAAATTTTTTAAGTTAATTTAGTTCATTGAAAGCAAAATTTGAGATTTAGGGGTAAAAAATTCATCGGGATATTGAAACAGAGTTCCATCTATTTCGAGGGTTCATAGAAGGATATTGGGACTCGCTCAAAGAGTAGGCGGAGAAAGCAATACGGTGGATTGGTCGCGATTGCTTCAAACACATTTTCTAAGTAAATTTAGATCATTTAAACCAAAATTTGAGATTTAATAGTCAAAAATTCATCGAGATATTGAAACGGAGTTCCATCTATTCTGGGGGGTTGCTTGAAGGATATTGGGACTCGCTCAAAGAGTTGGTGGAGAAAGCAATCCGGTGGATTGGTCGCGTTTGCCTCAATTACTTTTTCTAAGTATATTTAGTTCATTTAAACCAAAATTTTAAATATGGTGGTCAAAAATTCACCGGGATATTGGAACGGAGTTCCATCTATTCCGGGGGTTTATAGAAGGATATTGGGAAACGCTCAAAGAGTTGGTGGAGAAAGCAATATGGTGGATTGGTAGCGATTGCCTCAAACACATTTTTTAAGTAAATTTAGTTCATTTAAACCAAAATTTGAGATTTAGGGGTAAAAAATTCATCGGGATATTGAAACAGAGTTCCATGTATTCTGGGGGGTGCTAGAAGGATATTGGGACTCGCTCAAAGAGTTGGTGGAGAAAGCAATACGGTAGATTGGTCGCGATTGCCTCAAACACATTTTCTAAGTAAATTCAGTTCATTTAAACTAAAATTTTAGATTTGGGGGTCAAAAATTCATCGGGATATTGAAACGGAGTTCCATCTATTTTGGGGGTTGCTTGAAGGATATTGGGACTCGCTCAAGGAGTTGGTAGAGAAAGCAATCCGGTGAATTGGTCGCGATTGCCTCAAACACTTTTACTAAGTATATTTAGTTCATTTAAACCAAATTTTAGATTTGGGGGTCAAAATTAACCGGGATATTGGAACGGAGTTCCATCTATTCCGGAGGTTCCTTGATGGATATTGGGACTCGATCAAAGAGTTGGTGGTGAAAGCAATCTGGTGGATTGGTCGCGATTGCCTCAAACAAATTTTCTAAGTAAATTTAATTCATTTAAACCAAAATTTGAGATTTAGTGGTCAAAAATTCATCGGGATATTGAAACGGAGTTCCATCTATTCTGGGGGGTTGCTTGAAGGATATTGGGACTCGGTCAAGGAGTTGGTGGAGAAAGCAATCCGGTGGATTGGTCGCGATTACCTCAATTTCTTTTTCAAAGTATATTTAGTTCATTTAAACCAAAATTTTAGATTTGGGGGTCAAAAATTCTCCAGGATATTGGAACGGAGTTCCATCTATTCTGGGGGTTCCTAGAAGGATATTAAGACTCTCTAAAAGAGTTGGTGGAGATAGCAATCTGGTGGATTGGCCGCGATTGCCTCAAACACATTTTCTAAGTAAATTTAGTTCATTTAAACCAAAATTTGAGATTTAGTGGTCAAAAATTCATCGGGATATTGGAACGGAGTTCCATCTATTTTGGGGGGTTGCTAGAAGGATATTGGGACTCGCTCAAGAAGTTGGTGGACAAAGCAATATGGTGGATTAGTCGCTATTGCCTCAATTACTTTTTCTAAGTATATTTAGTTCATTTAAACCAAAATTTTAGATTTTGGGGGTAAAAAATTCACCGAGATATTGGAACGGAGTTTCATCTATTTCGGGGGTTCATAGAAGGATATTGGGACTCGATCAAAGAGTTGGTGGAGAAAGCAATCCGGTGGATTGGTCGCGATTGCTTCAAACACATTTTCTAAGTAAATTTAGTTCATTTAAACCAAGATTTGAGATTTAATGGTCAAAAATTCATCGGGATATTGGAACGGAGTTCCATCTATTCTGGGTGGTTGTTTGAAGGATATTGGGACTCGCTAAAGGAGTTGGTGGAGAAAGCAATCTAGTGGATTGGTAGCGATTGCCTCAAACACATTTTCTAAATAAATTTAGTTCATTTAAACAAAAAATTTGAGATTTAGGGGACAAAAATTCATCGGGATATTGGAACGGAGTTTCGTCTATTTCGGGGGTTTATAGAAGGATATTGGGACACGCTCAAAGAGTTGGTGGAGAAAGCAATCTGGTGGATTGGTCGCGATTGCCTTAAACACTTTTTCTAAAAATATTTAGTTCATTTCTCTCGAAATTTTAGATTTGGGGGTTAAAAATTCACCAGGATATTGGAACGGAGTTCCATCTATTCTGGGGGGTTGCTAGAAGGATGTTGGGACTCGCTAAAAGAGTAGGTGGAGAAAGCAATCCGGTGGATTTGTCGCGATTGCCTCAAACAAATTTTTTAAGTTAATTTAGATCGTTGAAAGCAAAGTTTGAGATTTATTGGTAAAAAATTAATCGGGATATTGAAACAGAGTTCCATCTATTCCGAGGGTTCAGAGAAGGATATTGGGACTCGCTCAAAGAGTAGGCGGAGAAAGCAATCCGGTGGATTGGTCGCGATTGCTTCAAACACATTTTCTAAGAAAATTTAGTTCATTTAAACCAAAATTTGAGATTTAATGGTCAAAAATTCATCGGGATATTGAAACGGAGTTCCATCTATTCTGGGGGTTTGTTTGAAGGATATTGGGACTCTCTCAAGGAGTTGGTGGACAAAGCAATCTGGTGGATTGGTCGCGATTGCCTCAATTACTTTTTCTAAGTATATTTAGTTCATTTAAACAAAAATTTTAGATTTGGGTGTCAAAAATTCACCGGGATATTGGAACGGAGTTCCATCTATTCCGGGGGTTCACAGAAGGATATTGGGACTCGATTAAAGAGTTGGTGGAAAAGCAATCTGGTGGATTGGTCGCGATTGCCTCAAACAAATTTTCTAAGTAAATTTAATTCATTTAAACCAAAATTTGAGATTTAGTGGTCAAAAATTCATCGTGATATTGGAACGGCGTTCCATCTATTCTGGGGGTTGCTTGAAGGATATTGGGACTCGCTCAAGGAGTTGGTAGAGAAAGCAATATGGTGGATTGGTCGCGATTGCCTCAAACAAATTTTCTAAGTAAATTTAATCCATTTAAACCAAAATTTGAGATTTAGTGGTCAAAAATTCATCGAGATATTGGAACGGAGTTCCATCTATTCTGGGGGGTTGCTAGAAGGATATTGGGACTCGCTAAAAGAGTAGGTGGAGAAAGCAATCCGGTGGATTTGTCGCGATTGCCTCAAATAAATTTTTTAAGTTAATTTAGTTCATTGAAAGCAAAATTTGAGATTTAGGGGTAAAAAATTCATCGGGATATTGAAACAGAGTTCCATCTATACCGAGGGTTCATAGAAGGATATTGGGAATCGCTCAAAGAGTAGGCGGAGAAATCAATCCGGTGGATTGGTCGCGATTGCTTCAAACACATTTTCTAAGTAAATTTAGTTCATTTAAACCAAAATTTGAGATTTAATGGTCAAAAATTCATCGGGATATTGAAACGGAGTTCCATCTATTCTGGGGGTTGCTTGAAGGATATTGGGACTCGCTGAAGGAGTTGGCAGAGAAAGCAATCTTGTGGATTGGTCGCGATTGCCTCAAACACTTTTTCTAAAAATATTTAGTTCATTTCAAGCAAAATTTGAGATTTAGGGGTAAAAAATTCATCGGGATATTGAAACAGAGTTCCATCTATTCCGAGGGTTCATAGAAGGATATTGGGAATCGCTCAAAGAGTAGGCGGAGAAATCAATCCGGTGGATTGGTCGCGATTGCTTCAAACACATTTTCTAAGTAAATTTAGTTCATTTAAACCAAAATTTGATATTTAAGGGTCAAAAATTCATCGGGATATTCGAACAAAGTTCCATCTATTCTAGGGGGTTGCTAGAAGGACATTGGGACTCGCTTAAAGAGTAGGTGGAGAAAGCAATCCGGTGGATTGGTCGCGATTGCCTCAAACACATTTTCTAAGTAAATTTAGTTCATTTAAACCAAAATTTGAGAGTTGGGGGTCAAAAATACACCGGGATATTGGAACGGAGTTCCATCTATTCCGGGGCTTCCTCGAAGGATATGGGGACTCGCTCAAGGAGTTGGTAGAGAAAGCAATCCGGTGAATTGGTCGCGATTGCCCCAAACACTTTTACTAAGTATATTTAGTTCATTTAAACCAAATTTTAGATTTGGGGGTCAAAAATTAATCGGGATATTGGAACGGAGTTCCATCTATTCCGGGGGTTCCTTGAAGGACATTGGGACTCGATCAAAGAGTTGGTGGAGAAAGCAATATGGTGGATTGGTCGCGATTGCCTCAAACAAATTTTCTAAGTAAATTTAATTCATTTAAACCAAAATTTGAGATTTAGTGGTCAAAAATTCATCGGGATATTGAAACGGAGTTCCATCTATTCTGGGGGGTTGCTTGAAGGATATTGGGACTCGGTCAAGGAGTTGGTGGAGAAAGCAATCCGGTGGATTGGTCGCGATTACCTCAATTTCTTTTTCAAAGTATATTTAGTTCATTTAAACCAAAATTTTACATTTGGGGGTCAAAAATTCTCCAGGATATTGGAACGGAGTTCCATTTATTCTTGGGGTTCCTAGAAGGATATTGGGACTCGCTCAAAGAGTTGGTGGAGAAACCAATCTGGTGGATTGGTAGCGATTGCCTCAAACACATTTTCTAAGCAAATTTAGTTCATTTAAACCAAAATTTGAGATTTAGGGGTCAAAAATTTATCGGGATATTGGAACGGAGTTCCATCTATTCTGGGGGGTTGCTAGAAGGATATTGGGACTCGCTAAAAGAGTAGGTTGAGGAAGGAATCCGGTGGATTGGTCGCGATTGCCTCAAACAAATTTTCTAAGTTAATTTAGTTCATTGAAACCAAAATTTGAGATTTAGGGGTCAAAAATTCATCTGGATATTGGAAAAGAGTTCCATCTATTCCAAGGGTTCCTAAAAAGATGTTGGGACTCGCTCAAAGAGTAGGCGGAGAAAGCAATCCGGTGAATTGGTCGCGATTGCTTCAAACACATTTTCTAAGTAAATTTAGTTCATTTAAACCAAAATTTGAGATTTAATGGTAAAAAATTCATCGGGATATTGAAACGGAGTTCCATCTATTCTGGGGGTTGCTTGAAGGATATTGGGACTCGGTCAAGGAGTGGGTGGAGAAAGCAATCCGGTGGATTGGTCGCGATTGCCTCGAACACTTTTTCTAAGTATATTTAGTTCATTAAAACCAAAATTTAAGATTTAATGGTCAAAAATTCATCGGGATATTGAAACGGAGTTCCATCTATTCTGGGGGTTGCTTGAAGGATAGTGGGACTCGCTCAAGGAGTTGGTAGAGAAAGCAATCCGGTGAATTGGTCGCGATTGCCTCAAACACTTTTTCTAAGTATATTTAGTTCATTTAAACCAAAATTTTAGATTTGGGGGTCAAAAATTCACCGGGATATTGGAACGGAGTTCCATCTATTCCGGGGGTTCCTAGAAGGATATTAAGACTCGCTAAAAGAGTTGGTGGAGATAGCAATCTGGTGGATTGGCCGCGATTGCCTCAAATACATTTTCTAAGTAAATTTAGTTCATTTAAACCAAAATTTGAGATTTAGTGGTCAAAAATTCATCGGGATATTGGAACGGAGTTCCATCTATTTTGGGGGGTTGCTAGAAGGATATTGGGACTCGCTCAAAGAGTAGGCGGAGAATGCAATCCGGTGGATTGGTCGTGATTGCTTCAAACACATTTTCTAAGTAAATTTAGTTCATTTAAACCAAAATTTGAGATTTAATGGTCAAAAATTCATCGGGATGTTGAAACGGAGTTCCATCTATTCTGGAGGGTTGTTTGAAGGATATTGGGACTCCATCAAGGAGTTGGTGGACAAAGCAATATGGTGGATTGGTCGTGATTGCCTCAATTACTTTTTCTAAGTATATTTAGTTCATTTAAACCAAAATTTTAGATTTGGGGGTAAAATATTCACCGGGATATTGGAACGTTGTTTCATCTATTTCGGGGGTTCATAGAAGGATATTGGGACTCGATCAAAGAGTTGGTGGAGAAAGCAATCCGGTGGATTGGTCGCGATTGCTTCAAACACACTTTCTAAGTAAATTTAGTTCATTTAAACCAAGATTTGAGATTTAATGGTCAAAAATTCATCGGGATATTGAAACAGAGTTCCATCTATTCCGAGGATTCATAGAAGGATATTGGGACTCGCTCAAAGAGTAGGCGGAGAAAGCAATCCGGTGGATTGGTAGCGATTGCCTCAAACACATTTTCTAAGTAAATTTAGTTCATTTAAACAAAAAATTTGAGATTTAGGGGTCAAAAATTCATCGGGATATTGAAACGGAGTTCCATCTATTCTGGGGGGTTGTTTGAAGGATATTGGGACTCGCTCAAGGAGTTGGTGGACAAAGCAATCTGGTGGATTGGTCGCGATTGCCTCAATTACTTTTTCAAAGTATATTTAGTTCATTTAAACCAAAATTTTAGATTTGTTGGTAAAAAACTCACCGGGATATTGGAACGGAGTTTCATCTATTTTGGGGGTTCATAGAAGGATATTGGGACTCGATCAAAGAGTTGGTGGAGAAAGCAATCCGGTGGATTGGTCGCGATTGCTTCAAACACATTTTCTAAGTAAATTTAGTTCATTTAAACCAAGATTTGAGATTTAATGGTCAAAAATTCATCGGGATATTGGAACGGAGTTCCATCTATTCCGGGGGTTCATAGAAGGATATTGGGACTCGCTCAAAGAGTAGGCGGAGAAAGCAATCCGGTGGATTGGTAGCGATTGCCTCAAACACATTTTCGAAGTAAATTTAGTTCATTTAAACAAAAAATTTGAGATTTAGGGGTCAAAAATTCATCGGGATATTGAAACGGAGTTCAATCTATTCTGGGGGGTTGTTTGAAGGATATTGGGACTCGCTCAAGGAGTTGGTGGACAAAGCAATCTGGTGGATTGGTCGCGATTGCCTCAAACACTTTTTCTAAAAATATTTAGTTCATTTCAACCGAATATTTAGATTTGGGGGTCAAAAATTCACCGGAATATTGGAACGGAGTTCCATCTATTCCGGGGGTTCCTAGAAGGATATTAGGACTCGATTAAAGAGTTGGTGGAGAAAGCAATCCGGTGGATTGGTCGCGATTGCTTCAAACACATTTTCTAAGTAAATTTAGTTCATTTAAACCAAGATTTGAGATTTAATGGTCAAAAATTTATCGGGATATTGGAACGGAGTTCCATCTATTCCGGGGGTTCATAGAAGGATATTGGGACTCACTCAAAGAGTTGGTGGAGAAAGCAATCTAGTGGATTGGTAGCGATTGCCTCAAACACATTTTCTAAGTAAATTTAGTTCATTTAAACAAAAAATTTGAGATTTAGGGGTCAAAAATTCATCGGGATATTGGAACAGAGTTCCATCTATTCTGGGGGGTTGCTAGAAGGATATTGGGACTCGCTAAAAGAGTAGGTGGAGAAAGCAATCCGGTGGATTTGTCGCGATTGCCTCAAACACTTTTTCTAAAAATATTTAGTTCATTTCAACCGAATTTTTAGATTTGGGGGTCAAAAATTCACCGGGATATTGGAACGGAGTTCCATCTATTCCGGGGGTTCCTAGAAGGATATTAGGACTTGCTCGAAGAGTTGGTAGAGAAAGCAATCTGGTGGATTGGTAGCGATTGCCTCAAACACATTTATTAAGTAAATTTAGTTCATTTAAACCAAAATTTGATATTTAAGGGTCAAAAATTCATCGGGATATTCGAACAAAGTTCCATCTATTCTAGGGGGTTGCTAGAAGGATATTGGGACTCGCTTAAAGAGTAGGTGGAGAAAGCAATCCGGTGGATTGGTCGCGATTGCCTCAAACAAATTTTCTAAGTAAATTTAATTCATTTAAACCAAAATTTGAGATTTAGTGGTCAAAAATTCATCGGGATATTGGAACGGAGTTCCATCTATTCTGGGGGTTGCTTGAAGGATATTGGGACTCGCTCAAGGAGTTGGTAGAGAAAGCAATCTGGTGGATTGGTCGCGATTGCCTCAAATAAATTTTCTAAGTAAATTTAATCCATTAAATCCAAAATTTGAGATTTTGTGGTCAAAAATTCATCGGGATATTGGAACGGAGTTCCATCTATTCTGGGGGGTTGCTAGAATGATATTTGGACTCGCTAAAAGAGTAAGTGGAGAAAGCAATCCGGTGGATTTGTCGCGATTGCCTCAAACAAATTTTTTAAGTTAATTTAGTTCATTGAGAGCAAAATTTGAGATTTAGGGGTAAAAAATTCATCGGGATATTGAAACAGAGTTCCATCTATTCCGAGGGTTCATAGAAGGATATTGGGACTCGCTCAAAGAGTAGGCGGAGAAAGCAATCCGGTGGATTGGTCGCGATTGCTTCAAACACATTTTCTAGGTAAATTTCGTTCATTTAAACCAAAATTTGAGATTTAATGGTAAAAAATTAATCGAGATATTGAAACGGAGTTCCATCTATTCTGGGGGTTTGTTTGAAGAATATTGGGACTCTCTCAAGGAGTTGGTGGACAAAGCAATCTAGTGGATTGGTCGCGATTGCCTCAATTACTTTTTCTAAGTATATTTAGTTCATTTAAATAAAAATTTTAGATTTGGGGGTCAAAAATTCACCGGGATATTGGAACGGAGTTCCATCTATTCCGGGGGTTCATAGAAGGATATTGGGACTCGATCAAAGAGTTGGTGGAAAAGCAATCTGGTGGATTGGTCGCGATTGCCTCAAACAAATTTTCTAAGTAAATTTAATTCATTTAAACCAAAATTTGAGATTTAGTGGTCAAAAATTCATCGAGATATTGCAACGGAGTTCCATCTATTCTGGGGGGTTGCTAGAAGGATATTGGGACTCGCTAAAAGAGTAGGTGGAGAAAGCAATCCGGTGGATTTGTCGCGATTGCCTCAAACAAATTTTTTAAGTTAATTTAGTTCATTGAAAGCAAAATTTGAGATTTAGGGGTAAAAAATTCATCGGGATATTGAAACAGAGTTCCATCTATTCCGAGGGTTCATAGAAGGATATTGGGAATCGCTCAAAGAGTAGGCGGAGAAATCAATCCGGTGGATTGGTCGCGATTGCTTCAAACACATTTTCTAAGTAAATTTAGTTCATTTAAACCAAAATTTGAGATTTAGGGGTCAAAAATTTATCGGGATATTGGAACGGAGTTCCATCTATTTTGGGGGGTTGCTAGAAGGATATTGGGACTCGCTAAAAGAGTAGGTGGAGGAAGGAATCCGGTGGATTGGTCGCGATTGCCTCAAACAAATTTTCTAAGTTAATTTAGTTCATTGAAACCAAAATTTGAGATTTAGGGGTCAAAAATTCATTTGGATATTGGAAAAGAGTTCCATCTATTCCGAGGGTTCCTAAAAGGATGTTGGGACTCGCTAAAAGAGTAGGCGGAGAAAGCAATCCGGTGAATTGGTCGCGATTGCTTCAAACACTTTTTCTAAGTAAATTTAGTTCATTTAAACCAAAATTTGAGATTTAATGGTAAAAAATTCATCGGGATATTGAAACGGAGTTCCATCTATTCTGGGGGTTGCTTGAAGGATATTGGGACTCGGTCAAGGAGTGGGTGGAGAAAGCAATCCGGTGGATTGGTCGCGATTGCTTCAAACACATTTTCTAAGTAAATTTAGTTCATTTAAACCAAAATTTGAGATTTAGTGGTCAAAAATTCATCGAGATATTGCAACGGAGTTCCATCTATTCTGGGGGGTTGCTAGAAGGATATTGGGACTCGCTAAAAGAGTAGGTGGAGAAAGCAATCCGGTGGATTTGTCGCGATTGCCTCAAACAAATTTTTTAAGTTAATTTAGTTCATTGAAAGCAAAATTTGAGATTTAGGGGTAAAAAATTCATCGGGATATTGAAACAGAGTTCCATCTATTCCGAGGGTTCATAGAAGGATATTGGGAATCGCTCAAAGAGTAGGCGGAGAAATCAATCCGGTGGATTGGTCGCGATTGCTTCAAACACATTTTCTAAGTAAATTTAGTTCATTTAAACCAAAATTTGAGATTTAGGGGTCAAAAATTTATCGGGATATTGGAACGGAGTTCCATCTATTCTGGGGGGTTGCTAGAAGGATATTGGGACTCGCTAAAAGAGTAGGTGGAGGAAGGAATCCGGTGGATTGGTCGCGATTGCCTCAAACAAATTTTCTAAGTTAATTTAGTTCATTGAAACCAAAATTTGAGATTTAGGGGTCAAAAATTCATTTGGATATTGGAAAAGAGTTCCATCTATTCCGAGGGTTCCTAAAAGGATGTTGGGACTCGCTAAAAGAGTAGGCGGAGAAAGCAATCCGGTGAATTGGTCGCGATTGCTTCAAACACATTTTCTAAGTAAATTTAGTTCATTTAAACCAAAATTTGAGATTTAATGGTAAAAAATTCATCGGGATATTGAAACGGAGTTCCATCTATTCTGGGGGTTGCTTGAAGGATATTGGGACTCGGTCAAGGAGTGGGTGGAGAAAGCAATCCGGTGGATTGGTCGCGATTGCTTCAAACACATTTTCTAAGTAAATTTAGTTCATTTAAACCAAAATTTGAGATTTAGTGGTCAAAAATTCATCGAGATATTGCAACGGAGTTCCATCTATTCTGGGGGGTTGCTAGAAGGATATTGGGACTCGCTAAAAGAGTAGGTGGAGAAAGCAATCCGGTGGATTTGTCGCGATTGCCTCAAACAAATTTTTTAAGTTAATTTAGTTCATTGAAAGCAAAATTTGAGATTTAGGGGTAAAAAATTCATCGGGATATTGAAACAGAGTTCCATCTATTCCGAGGGTTCATAGAAGGATATTGGGAATCGCTCAAAGAGTAGGCGGAGAAATCAATCCGGTGGATTGGTCGCGATTGCTTCAAACACATTTTCTAAGTAAATTTAGTTCATTTAAACCAAAATTTGAGATTTAGGGGTCAAAAATTTATCGGGATATTGGAACGGAGTTCCATCTATTCTGGGGGGTTGCTAGAAGGATATTGGGACTCGCTAAAAGAGTAGGTGGAGGAAGGAATACGGTGGATTGGTCGCGATTGCCTCAAACAAATTTTCTAAGTTAATTTAGTTCATTGAAACCAAAATTTGAGATTTAGGGGTCAAAAATTCATTTGGATATTGGAAAAGAGTTCCATCTATTCCGAGGGTTCCTAAAAGGATGTTGGGACTCGCTAAAAGAGTAGGCGGAGAAAGCAATCCGGTGAATTGGTCGCGATTGCTTCAAACACATTTTCTAAGTAAATTTAGTTCATTTAAACCAAAATTTGAGATTTAATGGTAAAAAATTCATCGGGATATTGAAACGGAGTTCCTTCTATTCTGGGGGTTGCTTGAAGGATATTGGGACTCGGTCAAGGAGTGGGTGGAGAAAGCAATCCGGTGGATTGGTCGCGATTGCCTCGAACACTTTTTCTAAGTATATTTAGTTCATTTAAACGAAAATTTGAGATTTAATGGTCAAAAATTCATCGGGATATTGAAACGGAGTTCCATCTATTCTGGGGGTTGCTTGAAGGATATTGGGACTCGCTCAAGGAGTTGGTAGAGAAAGCAATCCGGTGGATTGGTCGCGATTGCCTCAAACACTTTTTCTAAGTATATTTAGTTCATTTAAACAAAAATTTTAGATTTGGGGCTCAAAAATTCCCCGGGATATTGGAACGGAGTTCCATCTATTCCGGGGGTTCCTAGAAGGATATTAAGACTCGCTAAAAGAGTTGGTGGAGATAGCAATCTGGTGGATTGGCCGCGATTGCCTCAAATACATTTTCTATGTAAATTTAGTTCATTTAAACGAAGATTTGAGATTTAATGGTCAAAAATTCATCGGGATATTGGAACGGAGTTCCATCTATTCCGGGGGTTCATAGAAGGATATTGGGACTCGCTCAAAGAGTAGGCGGAGAATGCAATCCGGTGGATTGGTCGTGATTGCTTCAAACACATTTTCTAAGTAAATTTAGTTCATTTAAACCAAAATTTGAGATTTAATGATCAAAAATTCATCGGGATATTGAAACGGAGTTCCATCTATTCTGGGGGGTTGTTTGAAGGATATTGGGACTCCCTCAAGGAGTTGGTGGACAAAGCAATATGGTGGATTGGTCGCGATTGCCTCAATTACTTTTTCTAAGTATATTTAGTTCATTTAAACCAAAATTTTATATTTGGGGGTAAAAAATTCACCGGGATATTGGAACGGAGTTTCATCTATTTCGGGGGTTCATAGCAGGATATTGGGACTCGATCAAAGAGTTGGTGGAGAAAGCAATCCGGTGGATTGGTCGCGATTGCTTCAAACGCATTTTCTAAGTAAATTTAGTTCATTTAAACCAAGATTTGAGATTTAATGGTCAAAAATTCATCGGGATATTGGAACGGAGTTCCATCTATTCCGGGGGTTCATAGAAGGATATTGGGACTCGCTCAAAGAGTTGGTGGAGAAAGCAATCTAGTGGATTGGTAGTGATTGCCTCAAACACATTTTCCATGTAAATTTAGTTCATTTAAACAAAAAATTTGAGATTTAGGGGTCAAAAATTCATCGGGATATTGAAACAGAGTTCCATCTATTCTGGGGGGTTGCTAGTAGGATATTGGGACTCGCAAAAAGAGTAGGTGGAGAAAGCAATCCGGTGGATTTGTCGCGATTGCCTCAAACAAATTTTTTAAGTTAATTTAGTACATTGAAAGCAAAATTTGAGATTTAGGGGTAAAAAATTCATCGGGATATTGGAACGGAGTTCCATCTATTCTGGGTGGTGCTAGAAGGATGTTGGGACTCGCTCAAAGAGTTGGTGGAGAAAGCAATACGGTAGATTGGTCGCGATTGCCTCAAACACATTTTCTAAGTAAATTCAGTTCATTTAAACCAAAATATTAGATTTGGGGGTCAAAAATTCATCGGGATATTGAAACGGAGTTCCATCTATTTTGGGGGTTGCTTGAAGGATATTGGGACTCGCTCAAGGAGTTGGTTGAGAAAGCAATCCGGTGAATTGGTCGCGATTGCCTCAAACACTTTTACTAAGTATATTTAGTTCATTTAAACCAAATTTTAGACTTGGGGGTCAAAAATTAACCGGGATATTGGAACGGAGTTCCATCTATTCCGGGTGTTCCTTGAAGGATATTGGGACTCGATCAAAGAGTTGGTGGAGAAAGCAATCTGGGGGATTGGTCGCGATTGCCTCAAACAAATTTTCTAAGTAAATTAAATTCATTTAAACCAAAATTTGAGATTTAGTGGTCGAAAATTCATCGGGATATTGAAACGGAGTTCCATCTATTCTGGGGGGTTGCTTGAAGGATATTGGAACTCGGTCAAGGAGTTGGTGGAGAAAGCAATCCGGTGGATTGGTCGCGATTACCTCAATTTCTTTTTCAATGTATATTTAGTTCATTTAAACCAAAATTTTAGATTTGGGGGTAAAAAATTCACCGGGATATTGGAACGGAGTTTCATCTATTTCGGGGGTTCATAGAAGGATATTGGGACTCGATCAAAGAGTTGGTGGAGAAAGCAATCCGGTGGATTGGTCGCGATTGCTTCAAACACATTTTCTAAGTAAATTTAGTTCATTTAAACCAAGATTTGAGATTTAATGGTCAAATATTCATCAGGATATTGGAACGGAGTTCCATCTATTACGGGGGTTCATAGAAGGATATTGGGACTCGCTCAAAGAGTAGGCGGAGAAAGCAATCCGGTGGATTGGTAGCGATTGCCTCAAACACATTTTCTAAGTAAATTTAGTTCATTTAAACAAAAAATTTGAGATTTAGGGGTCAAAAATTTATCGGGATATTGAAACGGAGTTCCATCTATTCTGGGGGGTTGTTTGAAGGATATTGGGACTCGCTCAAGGAGTTGGTGGACAAAGCAATCGGGTGGATTGGTCGCGATTGCCTCAATTACTTTTTCAAAGTATATTTAGTTCATTTAAACCAAAATTTTAGATTTGGGGGTAAAAAATTCACCGGGATATTGGAACGGAGTTTCATCTATTTCAGGGGTTCATAGAAGGATATTGGGACTCGATCAAAGAGTTGGTGGAGAAAGCAATCCGGTGGATTGGTCCCGATTGCTTCAAACACATTTTCTAAGTAAATTTAGTTCATTCAAACCAAGATTTGAGATTTAATGGTCAAAAATTCATCGGGATATTGGAACGGAGTTCCATCTATTCCGGGGGTTAATAGAAGGATATTGGGACTCGCTCAAAGAGTTAGTGGAGAAAGCAATCTAGTGGATTGGTAGCGATTGCCTCAAACACATTTTCTAAGTAAATTTAGTTCATTTAAACAAAAAATTTGAGATTTAGGGGTCAAAAATTCATCGGGATATTGGAACAGAGTTCCATCTATTCTGGGGGGTTGCTAGAAGGATATTGGGACTCGCTAAAAGAGTAGGTGGAGAAAGCAATCCGGTGGATTTGTCGCGATTGCCTCAAACACTTCTTCTAAAAATATTTAGTTCATTTCAACCGAATTTTTAGATTTGGGGGTCAAAAATTCACCGGGATATTGGAACGGAGTTCCATCTATTCCGGGGGTTCCTAGAAGGATATTGGGACTCGCTAAAAGAGTAGGTGGAGAAAGCAATCCGGTGGATTTGTCGCGATTGCCTCAAACACATTTACTAAGTAAATTTAGTTCATTTAAACCAAAATTTGATATTTAAGGGTAAAAAATTCATCGGGATATTCGAACAAAGTTCCATCTATTCTAGGGGGTTGCTAGAAGGATATTGGGACTCGCTTAAAGAGTAGGTGGAGAAAGCAATCCGGTGGATTGGTCGCGATTGCCTCAAACAAATTTTCTAAGTAAATTTAATTCATTTAAACCAAAATTGGAGATTTAGTGGTCAAAAATTCATCGGGATATTGGAACGGAGTTCCATCTATTCTGGGGGGTTGCTAGAAGGATATTGGGACTCGCTAAAAGAGTAAGTGGAGAAAGCAATCCGGTGGATTTGTCGCGATTGCCTCAAACAAATTTTTTAAGTTAATTTAGTTCATTGAAAGCAAAATTTGAGATTTAGGGGTAAAAAATTCATCGGGATATTGAAACAGAGTTCCATCTATTCCGAGGGTTCATAGAAGGATATTGGGACTCGCTCAAAGAGTAGGCGGAGAAAGCAATCCGGTGGATTGGTCGCGATTGCTTCAAACACATTTTCTAAGTAAATTTAGTTCATTTAAACCAAAATTTGAGATTTAATGGTAAAAAATTCATCGAGATATTGAAACGGAGTTCCATCTATTTTGGGGGTTGCTTGAAGGATATTGGGACTCCCTCAAGGAGTTGGTAGAGAAAGCAATCTGGTGGATTGGTCGCGATTGCCTCAAACAAATTTTCTAAGTAAATTTAATCCATTAAAACCAAAATTTGAGATTTAGTGGTCAAAAATTCATCGGGATATTGGAACGGAGTTCCATCTATTCTGGGGGGTTGCTAGAAGGATATTGGGACTCGCTAAAAGAGTAGGTGGAGAAAGCAATACGGTGGATTTGTCGCGATTGCCTCAAACAAATTTTTTAAGTTAATTTAGTTCATTGAAAGCAAAATTTGAGATTTAGGGGTAAAAAATTCATCGGGATATTGAAACAGAGTTCCATCTATTCCGAGGGTTCATAGAAGGATATTGGGACTCGCTCAAAGAGTAGGCGGAGAAAGCAATCCGGTGGATTGGTCGCGATTGCCTCAAACACATTTTCTAAGTAAATTTAGTTCATTTAAACCAAAATTTGAGATTTAATGGTCAAAAATTCATCGAGATATTGAAACGGAGTTCCATCTATTCTGGGGGTTTGTTTGAAGGATATTGGGACTCTCTCAAGGAGTTGGTGGACAAAGCAATCTAGTGGATTGGTCGCGATTGCCTCAATTACTTTTTCTAAGTATATTTAGTTCATTTAAATAAAAATTTTAGATTTGGGGGTCAAAAATTCACCGGGATATTGGAACGGAGTTCCATCTATTCCGGGGGTTCATAGAAGGATATTGGGACTCGATCAAAGAGTTGGTGGAAAAGCAATCTGGTGGATTGGTCGCGATTGCCTCAAACAAATTTTCTAAGTAAATTTAATTCATTTAAACCAAAATTTGAGATTTAGTGGTCAAAAATTCATCGAGATATTGCAACGGAGTTCCATCTATTCTGCGGGGTCGCTAGAAGGATATTGGGACTCGCTAAAAGAGTAGGTGGAGAAAGCAATCCGGTGGATTTGTCGCGATTGCCTCAAACAAATTTTTTAAGTTAATTTAGTTCATTGAAAGCAAAATTTGAGATTTAGGGGTAAAAAATTCATCGGGATATTGAAACAGAGTTCCATCTATTCCGAGGGTTCATAGAAGGATATTGGGAATCGCTCAAAGAGTAGGCGGAGAAATCAATCCGGTGGATTGGTCGCGATTGCTTCAAACACATTTTCTAAGTAAATTTAGTTCATTTAAACCAAAATTTGAGATTTAATGGTTAAAAATTCATCGGGATATTGAAACGGAGTTCCATCTATTTTGGGGGTTGCTTGAAGGATATTGGGACTTGGTCAAGGAGTGGGTGGAGAAAGCAATCCGGTGGATTGGTCGCGATTGCCTCGAACACTTTTTCTAAGTAAATTTAGTTCATTTAAACCAAGATTTGAGATTTAATGGTCAAAAATTAATCGGGATATTGGAACGGAGTTCCATCTATTCCGGGGGTTCATAGAAGGATATTGGGACTCGCTCAAAGAGTTGGTGGAGAAAGCAATCTAGTGGATTGGTAGCGATTGCCTCAAACACATTTTCTAAGTAAATTTAGTTCATTTAAACAAAAAATTTGAGATTTAGGGGTCAAAAATTCATCGGGATATTGGAACGGAGTTCCATCTATTCTGGGGGGTTGCTAGAAGGATATTGGGACTCGCTAAAAGAGTAGGTGGAGAAAGCAATCCGGTGGATTTGTCGCGATTGCCTCAAACACTTTTTCTAAAAATATTTAGTTCATTTCAACCAAAATTTTAGATTTGGGGGTCAAAAATTCACCGGGATATTGGAACGGAGTTCCATCTATTCCGGTGGTTCCTAGAAGGATATTAGGACTTGCTCGAAGAGTTGGTGGAGAAAGCAATCTGGTGGGTCGGTAGCGATTGCCTCAAACACATTTTCTAAGTAAATTTAGTTCTTTTATGGTGGTCAAAAATTCACCGGGATATTGGAACGGAGTTCCATCTATTTCGGGGCTTCCTCGAAGGATATGGGGACTCGCTCAAAGAGTTGGTGGAGAAAGCAATACGGTGGATTGGTCGCGATTGCCTCAAACAAATTTTTTAAGTAAATTTAATTCATTTAAACCAAAATTTGAGATTTTGGGGTCAAAAATTCATCCGGATATTGGAACGTAGTTCCATCTATTCTGGGGGGTGCTAGAAGGATGTTGGGACTCGCTCAAAGAGTTGGTGGAGAAAGCAATACGGTAGATTGGTCGCGATTGCCTCAAACACTTTTACTAAGTATATTTAGTTCATTTAAACCAAATTTTTAGATTTGGGGGTCAAAAATTAACCGGGATATTGGAACGGAGTTCCATCTATTCCGGCGGTTCCTTGAAGGATATTGGGACTCGATCAAAGAGTTGGTGGAGAAAGCAATCTGGTGGATTGGTCGCGATTGCCTCAAACAAATTTTCTAAGTAAATTTAGTTCATTGAAACCAAAATTCGAGATTTAGGGTTCAAAAATTCATTTGGATATTGGAAAAGAGTTCCATCTATTCCGAGGGTTCCTAAAAGGATGTTGGGACTCGCTAAAAGAGCAGGCGGAGAAAGCAATCCGGTGAATTGGTCGCGATTGCTTCAAACACATTTTCTAAGTAAATTTAGTTCATTTAAACCAAAATTTGAGATTTAATGGTAAAAAATTCATCGGGATATTGAAACGGAGTTCCATCTATTCTGGGGGTTGCTTGAAGGATATTGGGACTCGGTCAAGGAGTGGGTGGAGAAAGCAATCCGGTGGATTGGTCGCGATTGCCTCGAACACTTTTTCTAAGTATATTTAGTTCATTTAAACCTAAATTTGAGATTTAATGGTCAAAAATTCATCGGGATATTGAAACGGAGTTCCATCTATTCTGGGGGTTGCTTGAAGGATATTGGGACTCGCTTAAGGAGTTGGTAGAGAAAGCAATCCGATGGATTGGTCGCGATTGCCTCAAACACTTTTTCTAAGTATATTTAGTTCATTTAAACAAAAATTTTAGATTTTGGGGTCAAAAATTCACCGGGATATTGGAACGGAGTTCCATCTATTCCGGGGGTTCCTAGAAGGATATTAAGACTCGCTAAAAGAGTAGGTGGAGAAAACAATACGGTGGATTTGTCGCGATTGCCTCAAACAAATTTTTTAAGTTAATTTAGTTCATTGAAAGCAAAATTTGAGATTTAGGGGTAAAAAATTCATCGGGATATTGAAACAGAGTTCCATCTATTCCGAGGGTTCATAGAAGGATATTGGGACTCGCTCAAAGAGTAGGCGGAGAAAGCAATCCGGTGGATTGGTCGCGATTGCCTCAAACACATTTTCTAAGTAAATTTAGTTCATTTAAACCAAAATTTGAGATTTAATGGTCAAAAATTCATCGAGATATTGAAACGGAGTTCCATCTATTCTGGGGGTTTGTTTGAAGGATATTGGGACTCTCTCAAGGAGTTGGTGGACAAAGCAATCTAGTGGATTGGTCGCGATTGCCTCAATTACTTTTTCTAAATATATTTAGTTCATTTAAATAAAAATTTTAGATTTGGGGGTCAAAAATTCACCGGGATATTGGAACGGAGTTCCATCTTTTCCGGGGGTTCATAGAAGGATATTGGGACTCGATCAAAGAGTTGGTGGAAAAGCAATCTGGTGGATTGGTCGCGATTGCCTCAAACAAATTTTCTAAGTAAATTTAATTCATTTAAACCAAAATTTGAGATTTAGTGGTCAAAAATTCATCGAGATATTGCAACGGAGTTCCATCTATTCTGCGGGGTCGCTAGAAGGATATTGGGACTCGCTAAAAGAGTAAGTGGAGAAAGCAATCCGGTGGATTTGTCGCGATTGCCTCAAACAAATTTTTTAAGTTAATTTAGTTCATTGAGAGCAAAATTTGAGATTTAGGGGTAAAAAATTCATCGGGATATTGAAACAGAGTTCCATCTATTCCGAGGGTTCATAGAAGGATATTGGGACTCGCTCAAAGAGTAGGCGGAGAAAGCAATCCGGTGGATTGGTCGCGATTGCCTCGAACACTTTTTCTAAGTAAATTTAGTTCATTTAAACCAAGATTTGAGATTTAATGGTCAAAAATTAATCGGGATATTGGAACGGAGTTCCATCTATTCCGGGGGTTCATAGAAGGATATTGGGACTCGCTCAAAGAGTTGGTGGAGAAAGCAATCTAGTGGATTGGTAGCGATTGCCTCAAACACATTTTCTAAGTAAATTTAGTTCATTTAAACAAAAAATTTGAGATTTAGGGGTCAAAAATTCATCGGGATATTGGAACGGAGTTCCATCTATTCTGGGGGGTTGCTAGAAGGATATTGGGACTCGCTAAAAGAGTAGGTGGAGAAAGCAATCCGGTGGATTTGTCGCGATTGCCTCAAACACTTTTTCTAAAAATATTTAGTTCATTTCAACCAAAATTTTAGATTTGGGGGTCAAAAATTCACCGGGATATTGGAACGGAGTTCCATCTATTCCGGTGGTTCCTAGAAGGATATTAGGACTTGCTCGAAGAGTTGGTGGAGAAAGCAATCTGGTGGGTCGGTAGCGATTGCCTCAAACACATTTTCTAAGTAAATTTAGTTCTTTTATGGTGGTCAAAAATTCACCGGGATATTGGAACGGAGTTCCATCTATTCCGGGGCTTCCTCGAAGGATATGGGGACTCGCTCAAAGAGTTGGTGGAGAAAGCAATACGGTGGATTGGTCGCGATTGCCTCAAACACTTTTTCTAAAAATATTTAGTTCATTTCAACCAAAATTTTAGATTTGGGGGTCAAAAATTCACCGGGATATTGGAACGGAGTTCCATCTATTCCGGTGGTTCCTAGAAGGATATTAGGACTTGCTCGAAGAGTTGGTGGAGAAAGCAAACTGGTGGGTCAGTAGCGATTGCCTCAAACACATTTTCTAAGTAAATTGAGTTCATTTAAACCAAAATTTGAGAGTTGGGGGTCAAACATTCACCGGGATATTGGAACGGAGTTCCATCTATTCCGGGGCTTCCTCGAAGGATATGGCGACTCGCTCAAAGAGTTGGTGGAGAAAGCAATACGGTGGATTGGTCGCGATTGCCTCAAACAAATTTTCTAAGTAAATTTAATTCATTTAAACCAAAATTTGAGATTTTGGGGTCAAAAATTCATCGGGATATTGGAACGTAGTTCCATCTATTCTGGGGGGGTGCTAGAATGATGTTGGGACTCGCTCAAAGAGTTGGTGGAGAAAGCAATACGGTAGATTGGTCGCGATTGCCTCAAACACTTTTACTAAGTATATTTAGTTCATTTAAACCAAAATTTTAGATTTGGGGGTCAAAAATTAACCGGGATATTGGAACGGAGTTCCATCTATTCCGGGGGTTCCTTGAAGGATATTGGGACTCGATCAAAGAGTTGGTGGAGAAAGCAATCTGGTGGATTGGTCGCGATTGCCTCAAACAAATTTTCTAAGTAAATTTAATTAATTTAAACCAAAATTTGAGATTTAGTGGTCAAAAATTTATCGGGATATTGAAACGGAGTTCCATCTATTCTGGGGGGTTGCTTGAAGGATATTAGGACTCGGTCAAGGAGTTGGTGGAGAAAGCAATCTGGTAGATTGGTCGCGATTACCTCAATTTCTTTTTCAAAGTATATTTAGTTCATTTAAACCAAAATTTTAGATTTGGGGGTCAAAAATTCTCCGGGATATTGGAACGGAGTTCCATCTATTCTGGGGGTTCCTAGAAGGATATTGGGACTCGCTCAAAGAGTTGGTGGAGAAAGCAATCTGGTGGATTGGTAGCGATTGCCTCAAACACATTTTCTAAGTAAATTTAGTTCATTTAAACCAAAATTTGAGATTTAGGGGTCAAAAATTTATCGGGATATTGGAACGGAGTTCCATCTATTCTGGGGGGTTGCTAGAAGGATATTGGGACTCGCTAAAAGAGTAGGTGGAGGAAGGAATCCGGTGGATTGGTCGCGATTGCCTCAAACAAATTTTCTAAGTTAATTTAGTTCATTGAAACCAAAATTTGAGATTTAGGGGTCAAAAATTCATTTGGATATTGGAAAAGAGTTTCATCTATTCCGAGGGTTCCTAAAAGGATGTTGGGACTCGCTAAAAGAGCAGGCGGAGAAAGCAATCCGGTGAATTGGTCGCGATTGCTTCAAACACATTTTCTAAGTAAATTTAGTTCATTTAAACCAAAATTTGAGATTTAATGGTAAAAAATTCATCGGGATATTGAAACGGAGTTCCATCTATTCTGGGGGTTGCTTGAAGGATATTGGGACTCGGTCAAGGAGTGGGTGGAGAAAGCAATCCGGTGGATTGGTCGCGATTGCCTCGAACACTTTTTCTAAGTATATTTAGTTCATTTAAACCAAAATTTGAGATTTAATGGTCAAAAATTCATCGGGATATTGAAACGGAGTTCCATCTATTCTGGGGGTTGCTTGAAGGATATTGGGACTCGCTCAAGGAGTTGGTAGAGAAAGCAATCCGATGGATTGGTTGCGATTGCCTCAAACACTTTTTCTAAGTATATTTAGTTCATTTAAACAAAAATTTTAGATTTTGGGGTCAAAAATTCACCGGGATATTGGAACGGAGTTCCATCTATTCCGGGGGTTCCTAGAAGGATATTAAGACTCGCTAAAAGAGTTGGTGGAGATAGCAATCTGGTGGATTGGCCACGATTGCCTCAAATACATTTTCTAAGTAAATTTAGTTCATTTAAACCAAGATTTGAGATTTAATGGTCAAAAATTCATCGGGATATTGGAACGGAGTTCCATCTATTCCGGGGGTTCATAGAAGGATATTGGGACTCGCTCAAAGAGTAGGCGGAGAATGCAATCCGGTGGATTGGTCGTGATTGCTTCAAACACATTTTCTAAGTAAATTTAGTTCATTTAAACCAAAATTTGAGATTTAAAGGTCAAAAATTCATCGGGATATTGAAACGGAGTTCCATCTATTCTGGGGGGTTGCTTGATGGATATTGGGACTCGCTCAAGGAGTTGGTAGAGAAAGCAATCCGATGGATTGGTCGCGATTGCCTCAAACACTTTTTCTAAGTATATTTAGTTCATTTAAACAAAAATTTTAGATTTGGGGGTCAAAAATTCACCGGGATATTCGAACGGAGTTATATCTATTCCGGGGGTTCCTAGAAGGATATTAAGACTCGCTAAAAGAGTTGGTGGAGATAGCAATCTGGTGGATTGGCCGCGATTGCCTCAAATACATTTTCTAAGTAAATTTAGTTCATTTAAACCAAGATTTGAGATTTAATGGTCAAAAATTCATCGGGATATTGGAACGGAGTTCCATCTATTCCGGGGGTTCATAGAAGGATATTGGGACTCGCTCAAAGAGTAGGCGGAGAATGCAATCCAGTGGATTGGTCGTGATTGCTTCAAACACATTTTCTAAGTAAATTTAGTTCATTTAAACCAAAATTTGAGATTTAATGGTCAAAAATTCATCGGGATATTGAAACGGAGTTCCATCTATTCTGGGGGGATGTTTGAAGGATATTGGGACTCCCTCAAGGAGTTGGTGGACAAAGCAATATGGTGGATTGGTCGCGATTGCCTCAATTACTTTTTCTAAGTATATTTAGTTCATTTAAACCAAAATTTTATATTTGGGGGTAAAAAATTCACCGGGATATTGGATCGGAGTTTCATCTATTTCGGGGGTTCATAGAAGGATATCGGGACTCGATCAAAGAGTTGGTGGAGAAAGCAATCCGGTGGATTGGTCGCGATTGCTTCAAACGCATTTTCTAAGTAAATTTAGTTCATTTAAACCAAGAATTGAGATTTAATGGTCAAAAATTCAGCGGGATATTGGAACGGAGTTCCATCTATTCCGGGGGTTCATAGAAGGATATTGGGACTCGCTCAAAGAGTTGGTGGAGAAAGCAATCTAGTGGATTGGTAGTGATTGCCTCAAACACATTTTCCAAGTAAATTTAGTTCATTTAAACAAAAAATTTGAGATTTAGGGGTCAAAAATTCATCGGGATATTGGAACAGAGTTCCATCTATTCTGGGGGGTTGCTAGAAGGATATTGGGACTCGCTAAAAGAGTAGGTGGAGAAAGCAATCCGGTGGATTTGTCGCGATTGCCTCAAACAAATTTTTTAAGTTAATTTAGTTCATTGAAAGCAAAATTTGAGATTTAGGGGTAAAAAATTCATCGGGATATTGGAACGGAGTTCCATCTATTCTGGGCGGTGCTAGAAGGATGTTGGGACTCGCTCAAAGAGTTGGTGGAGAAAGCAATACGGTAGATTGGTCGCGATTGCCTCAAACACATTTTCTAAGTAAATTCAGTTCATTTAAACCAAAATATTAGATTTGGGGGTCAAAAATTCATCGGGATATTGAAACGGAGTACCATCTATTTTGGGGGTTGCTTGAAGGATATTGGGACTCGCTCAAGGAGTTGGTTGAGAAAGCAATCCGGTGAATTGGTCGCGATTGCCTCAAACACTTTTACTAAGTATATTTAGTTCATTTAAACCAAATTTTAGATTTGGGGGTCAAAAATTAACCGGGATATTGGAACGGAGTTCCATCTATTCCGGGGGTTCCTTGAAGGATATTGGGACTCGATCAAAGAGTTGGTGGAGAAAGCAATCTGGTGGATTGGTCGCGATTGCCTCAAACAAATTTTCTAAGTAAATTTAATTCATTTAAACCAAAATTTGAGATTTAGTGGTCAAAAATTCATCGGGATATTGAAACGGAGTTCCATCTATTCTGGGGAGTTGCTTGAAGGATATTGGGACTCGGTCAAGGAGTTGGTGGAGAAAGCAATCCGGTGGATTGGTCGCGATTACCTCAATTTCTTCTTCAAAGTATATTTAGTTCATTTAAACCAAAATTTTAGATTTGGGGGTCAAAAATTCTACAGGATATTGGAACGGAGTTCCATCTATTCTGGGGGTTCCTAGAAGGATATTGGGACTCGCTCAAAGAGTTGGTGGACAAAGCAATATGGTGGATTGGTAGCGATTGCCTCAAACACATTTTCTAAGTAAGTTTAGTTCATTTAAACCAAAATTTGAGATTTAGGGGTCAAAAATTTATCGGGATATTGAAACGGAGTTCCATCTATTCTGCGGGGTTGCTAGAAGGATATTGGGACTCGCTAAAAGAGTAGGTGGAGGAAGGAATCCGGTGGATTGGTCGCGATTGCCTCAAACAAATTTTCTAAGTTAATTTAGTTCATTGAAACCAAAATTTGAGATTTAGGGGTCAAAAATTCATCTGGATATTGGAAAAGAGTTCCATCTATTCCGAGGGTTCCTAAATGGATGTTGGGACTCGCTTAAAGAGTAGGCGGAGAAAGCAATCCGGTGAATTGGTCGCGATTGCTTCAAACACATTTTCTAAGTAAATTTAGTTCATTTAAACCAAAATTTGAGATTTAATGGTAAAAAATTCATCGGGATATTGAAACGGAGTTCCATCTATTCTGGGGGTTGCTTGAAGGATATTGGGACTTGGTCAAGGAGTGGGTGGAGAAAGCAATCCGGTGGATTGGTCGCGATTGCCTCGAACACTTTTTCTAAGTAAATTTAGTTCATTTAAACCAAGATTTAAGATTTAATGGTCAAAAATTCATCGGGATATTGGAACGGAGTTCCATCTATTCCGGGGGTTCATAGAAGGATATTGGGACTCGCTCAAAGAGTTGGTGGAGAAAGCAATCTAGTGGATTGGTAGCGATTGCCTCAAACACATTTTTTAAGTAAATTTAGTTCATTTAAACAAAAAATTTGAGATTTAGGGGTCAAAAATTCATCGGGATATTGGAACGGAGTTCCATCTATTCTGGGGGGTTGCAAGAAGGATATTGGGACTCGCCAAAAGAGTAGGTGGAGAAAGCAATCCGGTGGATTTGTCGCGATTGCCTCAAACACTTTTTCAAAAATATTTAGTTCATTTCAACCGAAATTTTAGATTTGGGGGTCAAAAATTCACCGGGATATTGGAACGGAGTTCCATCTATTTCGGGGGTTCCTAGAAGGATATTAGGACTTGCTCGAAGAGTTGGTGGAGAAAGCAATCTGGTGGATTGGTAGCGATTGCCTCAAACACATTTTCTAAGTAAATTTAGTTCATTTAAACCAAAATTTGAGAGTTGGGGGTCAAAAATTCACCGTGATATTGGAACGGAGTTCCATCTATTCCGGGGCTTCCTCGAAGGATATGGGGACTCGCTCAAAGAGTTGGTGGAGAAAGCAATACGGTGGATTGGTCGCGATTGCCTCAAACAAATTTTCTAAGTAAATTTAATTCATTTAAACCAAAATTTGAGATTTTGGGGTCAAAAATTCATCGGGATATTGGAACGGAGTTCCATCTATTCTGGGGGGTGCTAGAAGGATGTTGGGACTTGCTCAAAGAGTTGGTGGAGAAAGCAATACGGTAGATTGGTCGCGATTGCCTCAAACACATTTTCTAAGTAAATTCAGTTCATTTAAACCAAAATTTTAGATTTGGGGGTCAAAAATTCATCGGGATATTGAAACGGAGTTTCAACTATTTTGGGGGTTGCTTGAAGGATATTGGGACTCGCTCAAGGAGTTGGTAGAGAAAGCAATACGGTGGATTAGTCGCGATTGCCTCAAACAAATTTTCTAAGTAAATTTAATTCATTTAAACCAAAATTTGAGATTTAGGGGTAAAAACTTTATCGGGGTATTGGAACGGAGTTCCATCTATTCTGGGGGGTTGCTAGAAGGATATTGGGACTCGCTAAAAGAGTAGGTGGAGGAAGGAATCCGGTGGATTGGTCGCGATTGCCTCAAACAAATTTTCTAAGTTAATTTAGTTCATTGAAACAAAAATTTGAGATTTAGGGGTCAAAAATTCATCTGGATATTGGAAAAGAGTTCCATCTATTCCGAGGGTTCCTAAATGGATGTTGGGACTCGCTTAAAGAGTAGGCAGAGAAAGCAATCCGGTGAATTGGTCGCGATTGCTTCAAACACATTTTCTAAGTAAACTTAGTTCATTTAAACCAAAATTTGAGATTTAATGGTAAAAAATTCATCGGGATATTGAAACGGAGTTCCATCTATTCTGGGGGTTGCTTGAAGGATATTGGGACTTGGTCAAGGAGTGGGTGGAGAAAGCAATCCGGTGGATTGGTCGCGATTGCCCCGAACACTTTTTCTAAGTAAATTTAGTTCATTTAAACCAAGATTTAAGATTTAATGGTCAAAAATTCATCGGGATATTGGAACGGAGTTCCATCTATTCCGGGGGTTCATAGAAGGATATTGGGACTCGCTCAAAGAGTTGGTGGGGAAAGCAGTCTAGTGGATTGGTAGCGATTGCCTCAAAGACATTTTTTAAGTAAATTTAGTTCATTTAAACAAAAAATTTGAGATTTAGGGGTCAAAAATTCATCGGGATATTGGAACAGAGTTCCTTCTATTCTGGGGGGTTGCTAGAAGGATATTGGGACTCGCTAAAAGAGTAGGTGGAGAAAGCAATCCGGTGGATTTGTCGCGATTGCCTCAAACACTTTTACTAAAAATATTTAGTTTATTTCAACCGAAATTTTAGATTTGGGGGTCAAAAATTCACCGGGATATTGGAACGGAGTTCCATCTATTCCGGGGGTTCCTAGAAGGATATTAGGACTTGCTCGAAGAGTTGGTGGAGAAAGCAATCTGGTGGATTGGTAGCGATTGCCTCAAACATATTTTCTAAGTAAATTTAGTTCATTTAAACCAAAATTTGAGAGTTGGGGGTCAAAAATTCACCGTGATATTGGAACGGAGTTCCATCTATTCCGGGGCTTCCTCGAAGGATATGAGGACTCGCTCAAAGAGTTGGTGGAGAAAGCAATACGGTGGATTGGTCGCGATTGCCTCAAACAAATTTTCTAAGTAAATTTAATTCATTTAAACCAAAATTTGAGATTTAGGGGTAAAAAATTCATCGGGATATTGGAACGGAGTTCCATCTATTCTGGGTGGGGCTAGAAGGATGTTGGGACTCGCTCAAAGAGTTGGTGGAGAAAGCAATACTGTAGATTGGTCGCGATTGCCTCAAACACATTTTCTAAGTAAATTCAGTTCATTTAAACCAAAATATTAGATTTGGGGGTCAAAAATTCATCGGGATATTGAAACGGAGTTCCATCTATTTTGGGGGTTGCTTGAAGGATATTGGGACTCGCTTAAGGAGTTGGTTGAGAAAGCAATCCGGTGCATTGGTCGCGATTGCCTCAAACACTTTTACTAAGTATATTTAGTTCATTTAAACCAAATTTTAGATTTGGGGGTCAAAAATTAACCGGGATATTGGAACGGAGTTCCATCTATTCCGGGGGTTCCTTGAAGGATACTGGGACTCGATCAAAGAGTTGGTGGAGAAAGCAATCTGGTGGATTGGTCGCGATTGCCTCAAACAAATTTTCTAAGTAAATTTAATTCATTTAAACCAAAATTTGAGATTTAGTGGTCAAAAATTCATCGGGATATTGAAACGGAGTTCCATCTATTCTGGGGGGTTGCTTGAAGGATATTGGGACTCGGTCAAGGAGTTGGTGGAGAAAGGAATTTGGTGGATTGGTCGCGATTACCTCAATTTCTTTTTCAAAGTATATTTAGTTCATTTAAACCAAAATTTTAGATTTGGGGGTCAAAAATTCTCCAGGATATTGGAACGGAGTTCCATCTATTCTGGGGGTTCCTAGAAGGATATTGGGACTCGCTCAAAGAGTTGGTGGAGAAAGCAATCTGGTGGATTGGTAGCGATTGCCTCAAACACATTTTCTAAGTAAATTTAGTTCATTTAAACCAAAATTTGAGATTTAGGGGTCAAAAATTTATCGGGATATTGGAACGGAGTTCCATCTATTCTGGGGGGTTGCTAGAAGGATATTGGGACTCGCTAAAAGAGTAGGTGGAGGAAGGAATCCGGTGGATTGGTCGCGATTGCCTCAAACAAATTTTCTAAGTTAATTTAGTTCATTGAAACCAAAATTTGAGATTTAGGGGTCAAAAATTCATTTGGGTATTGGAAAAGAGTTCCATCTATTCCGAGGGTTCCTAAAAGGATGTTGGGACTCGCTCAAAGAGTAGGCGGAGACAGCAATCCGGTGAATTGGTCGCGATTGCTTCAAACACATTTTCTAGGTAAATTTAGTTCATTTAAACCAAAATTTGAGATTTAATGGTAAAAAATTAATCGGGATATTGAAACGGAGTTCCATCTATTCTGGGGGTTGCTTGAAGGATATTGGGACTCGGTCAAGGAGTGGGTGGAGAAAGCAATCCGGTGGATTGGTCGCGATTGCCTCCAACACTTTTTCTAAGTATATTTAGTTCATTTAAACCAAAATTTGAGATTTAATGGTCAAAAACTAATCGGGATATTGAAACGGAGTTCCATCTATTCTGGGGGTTGCTTGAAGGATATTGGGACTCGCTCAAGGAGTTGGTAGAGAAAGCAATCCGGTGGATTGGTCGCGATTGCCTCAAACACTTTTTCTAAGTATATTTAGTTCATTTAAACAAAAATTTTAGATTTGGGGGTCAAAAATTCACCGGGATATTGGAACGGAGTTCCATCTATTCCGGGGGTTCCTAGAAGGATATTAAGACTCGCTAAAAGAGTTGGTGGAGATAGCAATCTGGTGGATTGGTCGCGATTGCCTCAAATACATTTTCTAAGTAAATTTAGTTCATTTAAACCAAAATTTGAGATTTAGTGGTCAAAAATTCATCGGGATATTGGAACGGAGTTCCATCTATTTTGGGGGGTTGCTAGAAGGATATTGGGACTCGCTCAAAGAGTAGGCGGAGAATGCAATCCGGTGGATTGGTCGTGATTGCTTCAAACACATTTTCTAAGTAAATTTAGTTCATTTAAACCAAAATTTGAGATTTAATGGTCAAAAATTCATCGGGATATTGAAACGGAGTTCCATCTATTCTGGGGGGTTGTTTGAAGGATATTGGGACCCCCTCAAGGAGTTGGTGGACAAAGCAATATGGTGGATTGGTCGCGATTGCCTCAATTACTATTTCTAAGTATATTTAGTTCATTTAAACCAAAATTTTAGATTTGGGGGTAAAAAATTCACCTGGATATTGGAACGGAGTTCCATCTATTCCGGGGGTTCCTAGAAGGATATTAAGACTCGCTAAAAGAGTTGGTGGAGATAGCAATCTGGTGGATTGGCCGCGATTGCCTCAAATACATTTTCTAAGTAAATTTAGTTCATTTAAACCAAAATTTGAGATTTAGTGGTCAAAAATTCATCGGGATATTGGAACGGAGTTCCATCTATTTTGGGGGGTTGCTAGAAGGATATTGGGACTCGCTCAAAGAGTAGGCAGAGAATGCAATCCGGTGGATTGGTCGTGATTGCTTCAAACACATTTTCTAAGTAAATTTAGTTCATTTAAACCAAAATTTGAGATTTAATGGTCAAAAATTCATCGGGATATTGAAACGGAGTTCCATCTATTCTGGGGGGTTTTTTGAAGGATATTGGGACTCCCTCAAGGAGTTGGTTGAGAAAGCAATCCAGTGAATTGCTCGCGATTGCCTCAAACACTTTTACTAAGTATATTTAGTTCATTTAAACCAAATTTTAGATTTGGGGGTCTAAAATTAACCGGGATATTGGAACGGAGTTCCATCTATTCCGGGGGTTCCTTGAAGGATATTGGGACTCGATCAAAGAGTTGGTGGAGAAAGCAATCTGGTGGATTGGTCGCGATTGCCTCAAACAAATTTTCTAAGTAAATTTAATTCATTTAAACCAAAATTTGAGATTTAGTGGTCAAAAATTCATCGGGATATTGAAACGGAGTTCCATCTATTCTGGGGGGTTGCTTGAAGGATATTGGGACTTGGTCAAGGAGTTGGTGGAGAAAGGAATCTGGTGGATTGGTCGCGATTACCTCAATTTCTTTTTCAATGTATATTTAGTTCATTTAAACCAAAATTTTAGATTTGGGGGTCAAAAATTCTCCAGGATATTGGAACGGAGTTCCATCTATTCTGGGGGTTCCTAGAAGGATATTGGGACTCGCTCAAAGAGTTGGTGGAGAAAGCAATCTGGTGGATTGGTAGCGATTGCCTCAAACACATTTTCTAAGTAAATTTAGTTCATTTAAACCAAAATTTGAGATTTAGGGGTCAAAAATTTATCGGGATATTGGAACGGAGTTCCATCTATTCTGGGGGGTTGCTAGAAGGATATTGGGACTCGCTCAAAGAGTAGGCAGAGAATGCAATCCGGTGGATTGGTCGTGATTGCTTCAAACACATTTTCTAAGTAAATTTAGTTCATTTAAACCAAAATTTGAGATTTAATGGTCAAAAATTCATCGGGATATTGAAACGGAGTTCCATCTATTCTGGGGGGTTGTTTGAAGGATATTGGGACTCCCTCAAGGAGTTGGTTGAGAAAGCAATCCGGTGAATTGGTCGCGATTGCTTTAAACACATTTTCTAAGTAAATTTAGTTCATTTAAACCAAAATTTGAGATTTAATGGTAAAAAAAATCATCGGGATATTGAAACGGAGTTCCATCTATTCTGGGGGTTGCTTGAAGGATATTGGGACTCGGTCAAGGAGTGGGTGGAGAAAGCAATCCGGTGGATTGGTCGCGATTGCCTCGAACACTATTTCTAAGTATATTTAGTTCATTTAAACTAAAATTTGAGATTTAATGGTCAAAAACTCATCGGGATATTGAAACGGAGTTCCATCTATTCTGGGGGTTGCTTGAAGGATATTGGGACTCGCTCAAGGAGTTGGTAGAGAAAGCAATCCGGTGGATTGGTCGCGATTGCCTCAAACACTTTTTCCAAGTATATTTAGTTCATTTAAACAAAAATTTTAGATTTGGGGGTCAAAAATTCACCGGGATATTGGAACGGAGTTCCATCTATTCCGGGGGTTCCTAGAAGGATATTAAGACTCGCTAAAAGAGTTGGTGGAGATAGCAATCTGGTGGATTGGCCGCGATTGCCTCAAATACATTTTCTAAGTAAATTTAGTTCATTTAAACCAAAATTTGAGATTTAGTGGTCAAAAATTCATCGGGATATTGGAACGGAGTTCCATCTATTTTGGGGGGTTGCCAGAAGGATTTTGGGACTCGCTCAAAGAGTAGGCGGAGAATGCAATCCGGTGGATTGGTCGTGATTGCTTCAAACACATTTTCTAAGTAAATTTAGTTCATTTAAACCAAAATTTGAGATTTAATGGTCAAAAATTCATCGGGATATTGAAACGGAGTTCCATCTATTCTGGGGGGTTGTTTGAAGGATATTGGGACTCCCTCAAGGAGTTGGTGGACAAAGCAATATGGTGGATTGGTCACGATTGCCTCAATTACTATTTCTAAGTATATTTAGTTCATTTAAACCAAAATTTTAGATTTAGGGGTAAAAAATTCACCGGGATATTGGAACGGAGTTCCATCTATTCCGGGGGTTCCTAGAAGGATATTAAGACTCGCTAAAAGAGTTGGTGGAGATAGCAATCTGGTGGATTGGCCGCGATTGCCTCAAATACATTTTCTAAGTAAATTTAGTTCATTTAAACCAAAATTTGAGATTTAGTGGTCAAAAATTCATCGGGATATTGGAACGGAGTTCCATCTATTTTGGGGGGTTGCTAGAAGGATATTGGGACTCGCTCAAAGAGTAGGCAGAGAATGCAATCCGGTGGATTGGTCGTGATTGCTTCAAACACATTTTCTAAGTAAATTTAGTTCATTTAAACCAAAATTTGAGATTTAATGGTCAAAAATTCATCGGGATATTGAAACGGAGTTCCATCTATTCTGGGGGATTGTTTGAAGGATGTTGGGACTCCCTCAAGGAGTTGGTGGACAAAGCAATATGGTGGATTCGTCGCGATTGCCTCAATTACTATTTCTAAGTATATTTAGTTCATTTAAACCAAAATTTTAGATTTGGGGGTAAAAAATTCACTGGAACGGAGTTCCATCTATTCCGGGGGTTCCTAGAAGGATATTAGGACTTGCTCGAGGAGTTGGTGGAGAAAGCAATCTGGTGGATTGGTAGCGATTGCCTCAAACACATTTACTAAGTAAATTTAGTTCATTTAAACCAAGATTTGATAATTAAGGGTCAAAAATTCATCGGGATATTCGAACAAACTTCCATCTATTCTAGGGGGTTGCTGGAAGGATATTCGGAGAAAGCAATCCGGTGGATTGGTCGCGATTGCCTCAAACACATTTTCAAAGTAAATTTAGTTCATTTAAACCAAAATTTGAGAGTTGGGGGTCAAAAATTCACCGGTATATTGGAACGGAGTTCCATCTATTCCGGGGCTTCCTCGAAGGATATGGGGACTCGCTCAAAGAGTTGGTGGAGAAAGCAATACGGTGGATTGGTCGCGATTGCCTCAAACAAATTTTCTAAGTAAATTTAATTCATTTAAACCAAAATTCGAGATTTATGGGTCAAAAATTCATCGGGATATTGGAACGGAGTTCCATCTATTCTGGGGGTGCTAGAAGGATGTTGGGACTCGCTCAAAGAATTGGTGGAGAAAGCAATACGGTAGATTGGTCGCGATTGCCTCAAACACATTTTCTAAGTAAATTCTGTTCATTTAAACCAAAATTTTAGATTACGGGGGCAAAAATTCATCGGGATATTGAAATGGAGTTCCATCTATTTTGGGGGTTGCTTGAAGGATATTGGGACTCGCTCAAGGAGTTGGTAGAGAAAGCAATCCGGTGAATTGGTCGCGATTGCCTCAAACACTTTTACTAAGTATATTTAGTTCATTTAAACCAAATTTTAGATTTGGGGGTCAAAAATTAACCGGGATATTGGAACGGAGTTCCATCTATTCCGGGGGTTCCTTGAAGGATATTGGGACTCGAATAAAGAGTTGGTGGAGAAAGCAATCTGGTGGATTGGTCGCGATTGCCTCAAACAAATTTTCTAAGTAAATTTAATTCATTTAAACCAAAATTTGAGATTTAGTGGTCAAAAATTCATCGGGATATTGAAACGGAGTTCCATCTATTCTGGGGAGTTTCTTGAAGGATATTGGGACTCGGTCAAGGAGTTGGTGGAGAAAGCAATCCGGTGGATTGGTCGCGATTACCTCAATTTCTTTTTCAAAGTATATTTAGTTCATTTAAAACAAAATTTTAGATTTGGGGGTCAAAAATTCTCCAGGATATTGGAACGGAGTTCCATCTATTCTGGGGGTTCCTTGAAGGATATTGGGACTCGCTCAAAGAGTTGGTGGAGAAAGCAATCTGGTGGATTGGTAGCGATTGCCTCAAACACATTTTCTAAGTAAATTTAGTTCATTTAATCCAAAATTTGAGATTTAGGGGTCAAAAATTTATCAGGAAATTGGAACGGAGTTCCATCTATTCTGGGGGGTTGCTAGAAGGATATTGGGACTCGCTAAAAGAGAAGGTGGAGGAAGGAATCCGGTGGATTGGTCGCGATTGCCTCAAACAAATTTTCTAAGTTAATTTAGTTCATTGAAACCAAAATTTGAGATTTAGGGGTCAAAAATTCATTTGGATATTGGAAAAGAGTTCCATCTATTCCGAGGGTTCCTAAAAGGATGTTGGGACTCGCTAAAAGAGTAGGCGGAGAAAGCAATCCGGTGAATTGGTCGCGATTGCTTCAAACACATTTTCTAAGTAAATTTAGTTCATTTAAACCAAAATTTGAGATTTAATGGTCAAAAATTCAACGGGATATTGAAACGGAGTTCCATCTATTCTGGGGGTTGCTTGAAGGATATTATGGGACTCGGTCAAGGAGTGGGTGGAGAAAGCAATCCGGTGGATTGGTCGCGATTGCCTCGAACACTTTTTCTAAGTATATTTAGTTCATTTAAACCAAAATTTGAGATTTAATGGTCAAAAATTCATCGGATATTGAAACAGAGTTCCATCTATTCTGGGGGTTGCTTGAAGGATATTGGGACTCGCTCAAGGAGTTGGTAGAGAAAGCAATCCGGTGGATTGGTCGCGATTGCCTCAAACACTTTTTCTAAGTATATTTAGTTCATTTAAACCAAAATTTTAGATTTGGGGGTAAAAAATTCACCGGGATATTGGAACGGAGTTTCATCTATTTCGGGGGTTCAAGGATATTGGGACTCGATCAAAGAGTTGGTGGAGAAAGCAATCCGGTGGATTGGTCGCGATTGCTTCAAACACATTTTCTTAGTAAATTTAGTTCATTTAAACCAATATTTGAGATTTAATGGTCAAAAATTCATCGGGATATTGGAACGGAGTTCCATCTATTCCGGGGGTTCATAGAAGGATATTGGGACTCGCTCAAAGAGTTGGTGGAGAAAGCAACCTAGTGGATTGGTAGCGATTGCCTCAAACACATTTTCTAAAAATATTAGTTCATTTCAACCGAAATTTTAGATTTGGGGCTCAAAAATTAACCGGGATATTGGAACGGAGTTCCATCTATTCCGGGGGTTCCTAGAAGGATATTAGGACTTGCTCGAGGAGTTGGTGGAGAAAGCATCTGGGATGGGTGGATTGGTAGCGATTGCCTCAAACACATTTACTAAGTAAATTTAGTTCATTTAAACCAAAATTTGATAATTAAGGGTCAAAAATTCATCGGGATATTCGAGCAAAGTTCCATCTATTCTAGGGGCTGCTGGAAGGATATTGGGAATCGCTTAAAGAGTAGGTGGAGAAAGCAATCCGGTGGATTGGTCGCGATTGCCTCAAACACATTTTCAAAGTAAATTTAGTTCATTTAAACCAAAATTTGAGAGTTGGGGGTCAAAAATTCACCGGTATATTGGAACGGAGTTCCATCTATTCCGGGGCTTCCTCGAAGGATATGGGGACTCGCTCAAAGAGTTGGTGGAGAAAGCAATACGGTGGATTGGTCGCGATTGCCTCAAACAAGTTTTCTAAGTAAATTTAATTCATTTAAACCAAAATTCGAGATTTATGGGTCAAAAATTCATCGGGATATTGGAACGGAGTTCCATCTATTCTTGGGGGTGCTAGAAGGATGTTGGGACTCGCTCAAAGAATTGGTGGAGAAAGCAATACGGTAGATTGGTCGCGATTGCCTCAAACACATTTTCTAAGTAAATTCTGTTCATTTAAACCAAAATTTTAGATTACGGGGCAAAAATTCATCGGGATATTGAAATGGAGTTCCATCTATTTTGGGGGTTGCTTGAAGGATATTGGGACTCGCTCAAGGAGTGGTAGAGAAAGCAATCCGGTGAATTGGTCGCGATTGCCTCAAACACTTTTACTAAGTATATTTAGTTCATTTAAACCAAATTTTAGATTTGGGGGTCAAAAATTAACCGGGATATTGGAACGGAGTTCCATCTATTCCGGGGGTTCCTTGAAGGATATTGGGACTCGAATAAAGAGTTGGTGGAGGAAAGCAATCTGGTGGATTGGTCGCGATTGCCTCAAACAAATTTTCTAAGTAAATTTAATTCATTTAAACCAAATTTGAGATTTAGTGGTCAAAAATTCATCGGGATATTGAAACGGAGTTCCATCTATTCTGGGGAGTTTCTTGAAGGATATTGGGACTCGGTCAAGGAGTTGGTGGAGAAAGCAATCCGGTGGATTGGTCGCGATTACCTCAATTTCTTTTTCAAAGTATATTTAGTTCATTTAAAACAAAATTTTAGATTTGGGGGTCAAAAATTCTCCAGGATATTGGAACGGAGTTCCATCTATTCTGGGGGTTCCTTGAAGGATATTGGGACTCGCTCAAAGAGTTGGTGGAGAAAGCAATCTGGTGGATTGGTAGCGATTGCCTCAAACACATTTTCTAAGTAAATTTAGTTCATTTAATCCAAAATTTGAGATTTAGGGGTCAAAAATTTATCAGGAAATTGGAACGGAGTTCCATCTATTCTGGGGGGTTGCTAGAAGGATATTGGGACTCGCTAAAAGAGAAGGTGGAGGAAGGAATCCGGTGGATTGGTCGCGATTGCCTCAAACAAATTTTCTAAGTTAATTTAGTTCATTGAAACCAAAATTTGAGATTTAGGGGTCAAAAATTCATTTGGATATTGGAAAAGAGTTCCATCTATTCCGAGGGTTCCTAAAAGGATGTTGGGACTCGCTAAAAGAGTAGGCGGAGAAAGCAATCCGGTGAATTGGTCGCGATTGCTTCAAACACATTTTCTAAGTAAATTTAGTTCATTTAAACCAAAATTTGAGATTTAATGGTCAAAAATTCAACGGGATATTGAAACGGAGTTCCATCTATTCTGGGGGTTGCTTGAAGGATATTATGGGACTCGGTCAAGGAGTGGGTGGAGAAAGCAATCCGGTGGATTGGTCGCGATTGCCTCGAACACTTTTTCTAAGTATATTTAGTTCATTTAAACCAAAATTTGAGATTTAATGGTCAAAAATTCATCGGGATATTGAAACAGAGTTCCATCTATTCTGGGGGTTGCTTGAAGGATATTGGGACTCGCTCAAGGAGTTGGTAGAGAAAGCAATCCGGTGGATTGGTCGCGATTGCCTCAAACACTTTTTCTAAGTATATTTAGTTCATTTAAACCAAATTTTAGATTTGGGGGTAAAAAATTCACCGGGATATTGGAACGGAGTTTCATCTATTTCGGGGGTTCATAGAAGGATATTGGGACTCGATCAAAGAGTTGGTGGAGAAAGCAATCCGGTGGATTGGTCGCGATTGCTTCAAACACATTTTCTTAGTAAATTTAGTTCATTTAAACCAATATTTGAGATTTAATGGTCAAAATTCATCGGGATATTGGAACGGAGTTCCATCTATTCCGGGGGTTCATAGAAGGATATTGGGACTCGCTCAAAGAGTTGGTGGAGAAAGCAACCTAGTGGATTGGTAGCGATTGCCCTCAAACACATTTTCTAAAAATATTTAGTTCATTTCAACCGAAATTTTAGATTTGGGGCTCAAAAATTAACCGGGATATTGGAACGGGAGTTCCATCTATTCCGGGGGTTCCTAGAAGGATATTAGGACTTGCTCGAGGAGTTGGTGGAGAAAGCAATCTGGTGGATTGGTAGCGATTGCCTCAAACACATTTACTAAGTAAATTTAGTTCATTTAAACCAAAATTTGATAATTAAGGGTCAAAAATTCATCGGGATATTCGAGCAAAGTTCCATCTATTCTAGGGGGCTGCTGGAAGGATATTGGGAATCGCTTAAAGAGTAGGTGGAGAAAGCAATCCGGTGGATTGGTCGCGATTGCCTCAAACACATTTTCAAAGTAAATTTAGTTCATTTAAACCAAAATTTGAGAGTTGGGGGTCAAAAATTCACCGGTATATTGGAACGGAGTTCCATCTATTCCGGGGCTTCCTCGAAGGATATGGGGACTCGCTCAAAGAGTTGGTGGAGAAAGCAATACGGTGGATTGGTCGCGATTGCCTCAAACAAGTTTTCTAAGTAAATTTAATTCATTTAAACCAAAATTCGAGATTTATGGGTCAAAAATTCATCGGGATATTGGAACGGAGTTCCATCTATTCTTGGGGGTGCTAGAAGGATGTTGGGACTCGCTCAAAGAATTGGTGGAGAAAGCAATACGGTAGATTGGTCGCGATTGCCTCAAACACATTTTCTAAGTAAATTCTGTTCATTTAAACCAAAATTTTAGATTACGGGGGCAAAAATTCATCGGGATATTGAAATGGAGTTCCATCTATTTTGGGGGTTGCTTGAAGGATATTGGGACTCGCTCAAGGAGTTGGTAGAGAAAGCAATCCGGTGAATTGGTCGCGATTGCCTCAAACACTTTTACTAAGTATATTTAGTTCATTTAAACCAAATTTTAGATTTGGGGGTCAAAAATTAACCGGGATATTGGAACGGAGTTCCATCTATTCCGGGGGGTTCCTTGAAGGATATTGGGACTCGAATAAAGAGTTGGTGGAGAAAGCAATCTGGTGGATTGGTCGCGATTGCCTCAAACAAATTTTCTAAGTAAATTTAATTCATTTAAACCAGAATTTGAGATTTAGTGGTCAAAAATTCATCGGGATATTGAAACGGAGTTCCATCTATTCTGGGGGGTTTCTTGAAGGATATTGGGACTCGGTCAAGGAGTTGGTGGAGAAAGCAATCCGGTGGATTGGTCGCGATTACCTCAATTTCTTTCTCAAAGTATATTTAGTTCATTTAAACCAAAATTTTAGATTTGGGGGTCAAAAATTCTCCAGGATATTGGAACGGAGTTCCATCTATTCTGGGGGGTTGCTAGAAGGATATTGGGACTCGCTAAAAGAGTAGGTGGAGGAAGGAATCCGGTGGATTGGTCGCGATTGCCTCAAACAAATTTTCTAAGTTAATTTAGTTCATTGAAACCAAAATTTGAGATTTAGGGGTCAAAAATTCATTTGGATATTGGAAAAGAGTTCCATCTATTCCGAGGGTTCCTAAAAGGATGTTGGGACTCGCTAAAAGAGTAGGCGGAGAAAGCAATCCGGTGAATTGGTCGCGATTGCTTCAAACACATTTTCTAAGTAAATTTAGTTCATTTAAACCAAAATTTGAGATTTAATGGTCAAAAATTCAGCGGGATATTGAAACGGAGTTCCATCTATTCTGGGGGTTGCTTGAAGGATATTATGGGACTCGGTCAAGGAGTGGGTGGAGAAAGCAATCCGGTGGATTGGTCGCGATTGCCTCGAACACTTTTTCTAAGTATATTTAGTTCATTTAAACCAAAATTTGAGATTTAATGGTCAAAAATTCATCGGGATATTGAAACGGAGTTCCATCTATTCTGGGGGTTGCTTGAAGGATATTGGGACTCGCTCAAGGAGTAGGTAGAGAAAGCAATCCGGTGGATTGGTCGCGATTGCCTCAAACACTTTTTCTAAGTATATTTAGTTCATTTAAACCAAAATTTTAGATTTGGGGGTCAAAAATTCACCGGGATATTGGAACGGAGTTCCATCTATTCCGGGGGTTCCTAGAAGGATATTAGGACTTGCTCGAAGAATTGGTGGAGAAAGCAATCTGGTGGATTGGTAGCGATTGCCTCAAACACATTTACTAAGTAAATTTAGTTCATTTAAACCAAAATTTGATAATTAAGGGTCAAAAATTCATCGGGATATTCGAACAAAGTTCCATCTATTCTAGGGGGTTGCTGGAAGGATATTGGGAATCGCTTAAAGAGTAGGTGGAGAAAGCAATCCGGTGGATTGGTCGCGATTGCCTCAAACACATTTTCAAAGTAAATTTAGTTCATTTAAACCAAAATTTGAGAGTTGGGGGTCAAAATTTCACCGGTATATTGGAACGGAGTTCCATCTATTCCGGGGCTTCCTCGAAGGATATGGGGACTCGCTCAAAGAGTTGGTGGAGAAAGCAATACGGTGGATTGGTCGCGATTGCCTCAAACAAATTTTCTAAGTAAATTTAATTCATTTAAACCAAAATTCGAGATTTATGGGTCAAAAATTCATCGGGATACTAGAACGGAGTTCCATCTATTCTGGGGGGTGCTAGAAGGATGTTGGGACTCGCTCAAAGAATTGGTGGAGAAAGCAATACGGTAGATTGGTCGCGATTGCCTCAAACACATTTTCTAAGTAAATTCTGTTCATTTAAACCAAAATTTTATATTACGGGGGCAAAAATTCATCGGGATATTGAAATGGAGTTCCATCTATTTTGGGGGTTTCTTGAAGGATATTGGGACTCGCTCAAGGAGTTGGTAGAGAAAGCAATCCGGTGAATTGGTCGCGATTGCCTCAAACACTTTTACTAAGTATATTTAGTTCATTTAAACCAAATTTTAGATTTGGGGGTCAAAAATTAACCGGGATATTGGAACGGAGTTCCATCTATTCCGGGGGTTCCTTGAAGGATATTGGGACTCGAAGAAAGAGTTGGTGGAGAAAGCAATCTAGTGGATTGGTCGCGATTGCCTCAAACAAATTTTCTAAGTAAATTTAATTCATTTAAACCAAAATTTGAGATTTAGTGTTTCAAAATTCATCGGGATATTGAAACGGAGTTCCATCTATTCTGGGGGGTTTCTTGAAGGATATTGGGACTCGGTCAAGGAGTTGGTGGAGAAAGCAATCCGGTGGATTGGTCGCGATTACCTCAATTTCTTTTTCAAAGTATATTTAGTTCATTTAAACCAAAATTTTAGATTTGGGGGTCAAAAATTCTCCAGGATATTGGAACGGAGTTCCATCTATTCTGGGGGTTCCTAGAAGGATATTGGGACTCGCTCAAAGAGTTGGTGGAGAAAGCAATCTGGTGGATTGGTAGCGATTGCCTCAAACACATTTTCTGAGTAAATTTAGTTCATTTAAACCAAAATTTGAGATTTAGGGGTCAAAAATTTATCGGGATATTGGAACGGAGTTCCATCTATTCTGGGGGGTTGCTAGAAGGATATTGGGACTCGCTAAAAGAGTAGATGGAGGAAGGAATCCGGTGGATTGGTCGCGATTGCCACAAACAAATTTTCTAAGTTAATTTAGTTCATTGAAACCAAAATTTGAGATTTAGGGGTCAAAAATTCATTTGGATATTGGAAAAGAGTTCCATCTATTCCGAGGGTTCCTAAAAGGATGTTGGGACTCGCTAAAAGAGTAGGCGGAGAAAGCAATCCGGTGAATTGGTTGCGATTGCTTCAAACACATTTTCTAAGTAAATTTAGTTCATTTAAACCAAAATTTGAGATTTAATGGTAAAAAATTCAACGTGATATTGAAACGGAGTTCCATCTATTCTGGGGGTTGCTTGAAGGATATTATGGGACTCGGTCAATGAGTGGGTGGAGAAAGCAATCCGGTGGATTGGTCGCGATTGCCTCGAACACTTTTTCTAAGTATATTTAGTTCATTTAAACAAAAATTTGAGATTTAATGGTCAAAAATTCATCGGGATATTGAAACGGAGTTCCATCTATTCTGGGGGTTCCTTGAAGGATATTGGGACTCGCTCAAGGAGTTGGTAGAGAAAGCAATCCGGTGGATTGGTCGCGATTGCCTCAAACACTTTTTCTAAGTATATATTTAGTTCATTTAAACGAAAATTTTAGATTTGGGGGTCAAAAATTCACCGGGATATTGGAACGGAGTTCCATCTATTCCGGGGGTTCCTAGAAGGATATTAGGACTTGCTCGAAGAATTGGTGGAGAAAGCAATCTGGTGGATTGGTAGCGATTGCCTCAAACACATTTACTAAGTAAATTTAGTTCATTTAAACCAAAATTTGATAATTAAGGGTCAAAAATTCATCGGGATATTCGAACAAAGTTCCATCTATTCTAGGGGGTTGCTGGAAGGATATTGGGAATCGCTTAAAGAGTAGGTGGAGAAAGCAATCCGGTGGATTGGTCGCGATTGCCTCAAACACATTTTCAAAGTAAATTTAGTTCATTTAAACCAAAATTTGAGAGTTGGGGGTCAAAATTTCACCGGTATATTGGAACGGAGTTCCATCTATTCCGGGCCTTCCTCGAAGGATATGGGGACTCGCTCAAAGAGTTGGTGGAGAAAGCAATACGGTGGATTGGTCGCGATTGCCTCAAACAAATTTTCTAAGTAAATTTAATTCATTTAAACCAAAATTCGAGATTTATGGGTCAAAAATTCATCGGGATACTAGAACGGAGTTCCATCTATTCTGGGGGGTGCTAGAAGGATGTTGGGACTCGCTCAAAGAATTGGTGGAGAAAGCAATACGGTAGATTGGTCGCGATTGCCTCAAACACATTTTCTAAGTAAATTCTGTTCATTTAAACCAAAATTTTATATTACGGGGGCAAAAATTCATCGGGATATTAAAATGGAGTTCCATCTATTTTGGGGGTTTCTTGAAGGATATTGGGACTCGCCCAAGGAGTTGGTAGAGAAAGCAATCCGGTGAATTGGTCGCGATTGCCTCAAACACTTTTACTAAGTATATTTAGTTCATTTAAACCAAATTTTAGATTTGGGGGTCAAAAATTAACCGGGATATTGGAACGGAGTTCCATCTATTCCGGGGGTTCCTTGAAGGATATTGGGACTCGAAGAAAGAGTTGGTGGAGAAAGCAATCTAGTGGATTGGTCGCGATTGCCTCAAACAAATTTTCTAAGTAAATTTAATTCATTTAAACCAAAATTTGAGATTTAGTGTTTCAAAATTCATCGGGATATTGAAACGGAGTTCCATCTATTCTGGGGGGTTTCTTGAAGGATATTGGGACTCGGTCAAGGAGTTGGTGGAGAAAGCAATCCGGTGGATTGGTCGCGATTACCTCAATTTCTTTTTCAAAGTATATTTAGTTCATTTAAACCAAAATTTTAGATTTGGGGGTCAAAAATTCTCCAGGATATTGGAACGGAGTTCCATCTATTCTGGGGGTTCCTAGAAGGATATTGGGACTCGCTCAAAGAGTTGGTGGAGAAAGCAATCTGGTGGATTGGTAGCGATTGCCTCAAACACATTTTCTGAGTAAATTTAGTTCATTTAAACCAAAATTTGAGATTTAGGGGTCAAAAATTTATCGGGATATTGGAACGGAGTTCCATCTATTCTGGGGGGTTGCTAGAAGGATATTGGGACTCGCTAAAAGAGTAGATGGAGGAAGGAATCCGGTGGATTGGTCGCGATTGCCTCAAACAAATTTTCTAAGTTAATTTAGTTCATTGAAACCAAAATTTGAGATTTAGGGGTCAAAAATTCATTTGGATATTGGAAAAGAGTTCCATCTATTCCGAGGGTTCCTAAAAGGATGTTGGGACTCGCTAAAAGAGTAGGCGGAGAAAGCAATCCGGTGAATTGGTCGCAATTGCTTCAAACACATTTTCTAAGTAAATTTAGTTCATTTAAACCAAAATTTGAGATTTAATGGTCAAAAATTCAACGTGATATTGAAACGGAGTTCCATCTATTCTGGGGGTTGCTTGAAGGATATTATGGGACTCGGTCAAGGAGTGGGTGGAGAAAGCAATCCGGTGGATTGGTCGCGATTGCCTCGAACACTTTTTCTAAGTATATTTAGTTCATTTAAACAAAAATTTGAGATTTAATGGTCAAAAATTCATCGGGATATTGAAACGGAGTTCCATCTATTCTGGGGGTTGCTTGAAGGATATTGGGACTCGCTCAAGGAGTTGGTAGAGAAAGCAATCCGGTGGATTGGTCGCGATTGCCTCAAACACTTTTTCTAAGTATATATTTAGTTCATTTAAACCAAAATTTTAGATTTGGGGGTCAAAAATTCACCGGGATATTGGAACGGAGTTCCATCTATTCCGGGGGTTCCTAGAAGGATATTAAGACTCGCTAAAAGAGTTGGTGGAGAAAGCAATCTAGTGGATTGGTAGCGATTGCCTCAAACACATTTTCTAAGTAAATTTAGTTCATTTAAACAAAAAATTTGAGATTTAGGGGTCAAAAATTCATCGGGATATTGGAACGGAGTTCCATCTATTCTGGATGGTTGCGAGAAGGATATTTGGACTCGCTAAAAGAGTAGGTGGAGAAAGCAATCCGGTGGATTTGTCGTGATTGCCTCAAACAAATTTTTTAAGTTAATTTAGTTCATTGAAAGCAAAATTTGAGATTTAGGGATAAAAAATTCATCGGGATATTGAAACAGAGTTCCATCTATTCCGAGGGTTCATAGAAGGATATTGAGAATCGCTCAAAGAGTAGGCGGAGAAATCAATCCGGTGGATTGGTCGCGATTGCTTCAAACACATTTTCTAAGTAAATTTAGTTCATTTAAACCAAAATTTGAGATTTAATGGTCAAAAATTCATCGGGATATTGAAACGGAGTTCCATCTATTCTGGGGGTTGCTTGAGGATATTGGGACTCGGTCAAGGAGTGGGTGGAGAAAGCAATCCGGTGGATTGGTCGCGATTGCCTCGAACACTCTTTCTAAGTATATTTAGTTCATTTAAACCAAAATTTGAGATTTAATGGTCAAAAATTCATCGGGATATTGAAACGGAGTTCCATCTATTCTGGGGGTTGCAGGAAGGATATTGGTACTCGCTGAAGGAGTTGGTAGAGAAAGCAATCCGGTGGATTGGTCGCGATTGCCTCAAACACTTTTTCTAAGTATATTTAGTTCATTTAAACCAAAATTTTAGATTTGGGGGTCAAAATTCACCGGGATATTGGAACGGAGTTCCATCTATTCCGGGGGTTCCTAGAAGGATATTAAGACTCGCTAAAAGAGTTGGTGGAGATAGCAATCTGGTGGATTGGCCGCGATTGCCTCAAATACATTTTCTAAGTAAATTTAGTTCATTTAAACCAAAATTTGAGATTTAGTGGTCAAAAATTCATCGGGATATTGGAACGGAGTTCCATCTATTTTGGGGGGTTGCTAGAAGGATATTGGGCCTCGCACAAAGAGTAGGCGGAGAATGCAATCCGGTGGATTGGTCGTGATTGCTTCAAACACATTTTCTAAGTAAATTTAGTTCATTTAAACCAAAATTTGAGATTTAATGGTCAAAAATTCATCGGGATATTGAAACGGAGTTCCATCTATTCTGGGGGGTTGTTTGAAAGATATTGGGACTCCCTCAAGGAGTTGGTGGACAAATCAATATGGTGGATTGGTCGCGATTGCCTCAATTACTTTTTCTAAGTATATTTAGTTCATTTAAACCAAAATTTTAGATTTGGGGGTAAAAAATTCACCGGGATATTGGAACGGAGTTTCATCTATTTCGGGGGTTCATAGAAGGATATTGGGACTCGATCAAAGAGTTGGTGCAGAAAGCAATCCGGTGGATTGGTCGCGATTGCTTGAAACACATTTTCTAAGTAAATTTAGTTCATTTAAACCAAAATTTGAGATTTAATGGTCAAAAATTCATCGGGATATTGAAACGGAGTTCCATCTATTCTGGGGGTTGTTTGAAGGATATTGGGACTCCCTCAAGGAGTTGGTGGACAAATCAATATGGTGGATTGGTCGCGATTGCCTCAATTACTTTTTCTAAGTATATTTAGTTCATTTAAACCAAAATTTTAGATTTGGGGGTAAAAAATTCACCGGGATATTGGAACGGAGTTTCATCTATTTCGGGGGTTCGTAGAAGGATATTGGGACTCGACCAAAGAGTTGGTGGAGAAAGCAATCCGGTGGATTGGTCGCGATTGCTTCAAACACATTTTCTAAGTAAATTTAGTTCATTTAAACCAAGATTTGAGATTTAATGGTCAAAAATTCATCGGGATATTGGAACGGAGTTCCATCTATTCCGGGGGTTCATAGAAGGATATTGGGACTCGCTCAAAGAGTTGGTGGAGAAAGCAATCTAGTGGATTGGTAACGATTGCCTCAAACACATTTTCTAAGTAAATTTGGTTCATTTAAACAAAAAATTTGAGATTTAGGGGTCAAAAATTCATCGGGATATTGGAACGGAGTTCCATCTATTCTGGGGGGTTGCTAGAAGGATATTGGGACTCGCTAAAAGAGTAGGTGGAGAAAGCAATCCGGTGGATTTGTCGCGATTGCCTCAAACAAATTTTTTAAGTTAATTTAGTTCATTGAAAGCAAAATTTGAGATTTAGGGGTAAAAAATTCATCGGGATATTGAAACAGAGTTCCATCTATTCCGAGGGTTCATAGAAGGATATTGGGAATCGCTCAAAGAGTAGGCGGAGAAATCAATCCGGTGGATTGGTCGCGATTGCTTCAAACACATTTTCTAAGTAAATTTAGTTCATTTAAACCAAAATTTGAGATTTAATGGTCAAAAATTCATCGGGATATTGAAACGGAGTTCCATCTATTCTGGGGGTTGCTTGAGGATATTGGGACTCGGTCAAGGAGTGGGTGGAGAAAGCAATCCGGTGGATTGGTCGCGATTGCCTCGAACACTTTTTCTAAGTATATTTAGTTCATTTAAACCAAAATTTGAGATTTAATGGTCAAAAATTCATCGGGATATTGAAACGGAGTTCCATCTATTCTGGGGGTTGCTTGAAGGATATTGGGACTCGCTCAAGGAGTGGGTAGAGAAAGCAATCCGGTGGATTGGTCGCGATTGCCTCAAACACTTTTTCTAAGTATATTTAGTTCATTTAAACCAAAATTTTAGATTTGGGGGTCAAAAATTCACCGGGATATTGGAACGGAGTTCCATCTATTCCGGGGGTTCCTAGAAGGATATTAAGACTCGCTAAAAGAGTTGGTGGAGATAGCAATCTGGTGGATTGGCCGCGATTGCCTCAAATACATTTTCTAAGTAAATTTAGTTCATTTAAACCAAAATTTGAGATTTAGTGGTCAAAAATTCATCGGGATATTGGAACGGAGTTCCATCTATTTTGGGGGGTTGCTAGAAGGATATTGGGACTCGCACAAAGAGTAGGCGGAGAATGCAATCCGGTGGATTGGTCGTGATTGCTTCAAACACATTTTCTAAGTAAATTTAGTTCATTTAAACCAAAATTTGAGATTTAATGGTAAAAAATTCATCGGGATATTGAAACGGAGTTCCATCTATTCTGGGGGGTTGTTTGAAGGATATTGGGACTCCCTCAAGGAGTTGGTGGACAAATCAATATGGTGGATTGGTCGCGATTGCCTCAATTACTTTTTCTAAGTATATTTAGTTCATTTAAACCAAAATTTTAGATTTGGGGGTAAAAAATTCACCGGGATATTGGAACGGAGTTTCATCTATATCGGGGGTTCATAGAAGGATATTGGGACTCGATCAAATAGTTGGTGGAGAAAGCAATCCGGTGGATTGGTCGCGATTGCTTGAAACCCATTTTCTAAGTAAATTTAGTTCATTTAAACCAAAATTTGAGATTTAATGGTCAAAAATTCATCGGGACATTGAAACGGAGTTCCATCTATTCTGGGGGTTGTTTGAAGGATATTGGGACTCCCTCAAGGAGTTGGTGGACAAATCAATATGGTGGATTGGTCGCGATTGCCTCAATTACTTTTTCTAAGTATATTTAGATCATTTAAACCAAAATTTTAGATTTGGTGTAAAAAATTCACCGGGATATTGGAACGGAGTTTCATCTATTTCGGGGGTTCATAGAAGGATATTGGGACTCGATCAAAGAGTTGGTGGAGAAAGCAATCCGGTGGATTGGTCGCGATTGCTTCAAACACATTTTCTAAGTAAATTTAGTTCATTTAAACCAAGATTTGAGATTTAATGGTCAAAAATTCATCGGGATATTGGAACGGAGTTCCATCTATTCCGGGGGTTCATAGAAGGATATTGGGACTCGCACAAAGAGTTGGTGGAGAAAGCAATCTAGTGGATTGGTAACGATTGCCTCAAACACATTTTCTAAGTAAATTTAGTTCATTTAAACAAAAAATTTGAGATTTTGGGGTCAAAAATTCATCGGGATATTGGAACGGAGTTCCATCTATTCTGGGGGGTTGCTAGAAGGATATTGGGACTCGCTAAAAGAGTAGGTGGAGAAAGCAATCCGGTGGATTTGTCGCGATTGCCTCAAACACTTTTTCTAAGTATATTTAGTTCATTTAAACCAAAATTTGAGATTTAATGGTCAAAAATTCATCGGGATATTAAAACGGAGGTCCATCTATTCTGGGGGGTTGTTTGAAGGATATTGGGACTCCCTCAAGGAGTTGGTGGACAAATCAATATGGTGGATTGGTCGCGATTGCCTCAATTACTTTTTCTAAGTATATTTAGTTCATTTAAACCAAAATTTTAGATTTGGGAGTAAAAAATTCATCGGGATATTGGAACGGAGTTTCATCTATTTCGGGGGTTCATAGAAGGATATTGGGACTCGATCAAAGAGTTGGTGGAGAAAGCAATCCGGTGGATTGGTCGCGATTGCTTCAAACACATTTTCTAAGTAAATTTAGTTCATTTAAACCAAGATTTGAGATTTAATGGTCAAAAATTCATCGGGATATTGGAACGGAGTTCCATCAATTCCGGGGGTTCAAAGAAGGATATTGGGACTCGCTCAAAGAGTTGGTGGAGAAAGCAATCTAGTGGATTGGTAACGATTGCCTCAAACACATTTTCTAAGTAAATTTAGTTCATTTAAACAAAAAATTTGAGATTTAGGGGTCAAAAATTCATCGGGATATTGGAACGGAGTTCCATCTATTCTGGGGGGTTGCTAGAAGGATATTGGGACTCGCTAAAAGAGTAGGTGGAGAAAGCAATCCGGTGGATTTGTCGCGATTGCCTCAAACAAATTTTTTAAGTTAATTTAGTTCATTGAAGGCAAAATTTGAGATTTAGGGGTAAAAAATTCATCGGGATATTGAAACAGAGTTCCATCTATTCCGAGGGTTTATAGAAGGATATTGGGAATCGCTCAAAGAGTAGGCAGAGAAATCAATCCGGTGGATTGGTCGCGATTGCTTCAAACACATTTTCTAAGTAAATTTAGTTCATTTAAACCAAAATTTGAGATTTAATGGTCAAAAATTCATCGGGATATTGAAACGGAGTTCCATCTATTCTGGGGGTTGCTTGAGGATATTGGGACTCGGTCAAGGAGTGGGTGGAGAAAGCAATCCGGTGGATTGGTCGCGATTACCTCGAACACTTTTTCTAAGTATATTTAGTTCATTTAAACCAAAATTTGAGATTTAATGGTCAAAAATTCATCGGGATATTGAAACGGAGTTCCATCTATTCTGGGGGTTGCTTGAAGGATATTGGGACTCGCTCAAGGAGTTGGTAGAGAAAGCAATCCGGTGGATCGGTTGCGATTGCCTCAAACACTTTTTCTAAGTATATTTAGTTCATTTAAACCAAAATTTTAGATTTGGGGGTCAAAAATTCACCGGGATATTGGAACGGAGTTCCATCTATTCCGGGGGTTCCTAGAAGGATATTAAGACTCGCTAAAAGAGTTGGTGGAGATAGCAATCTGGTGGATTGGCCGCGATTGCCTCAAATACATTTTCTAAGTAAATTTAGTTCATTTAAACCAAAATTTGAGATTTAGTGGTCAAAAATTCATCGGGATATTGGAACGGAGTTCCATCTATTTTGGGGGGTTGCTAGAAGGATATTGGGACTCGAACAAAGAGTAGGCGGAGAATGCAATCCGGTGGATTGGTCGTGATTGCTTCAAACACATTTTCTAAGTAAATTTAGTTCATTTAAACCAAAATTTGAGATTTAATGGTCAAAAATTCATCGGGATATTGAAACGGAGTTCCATCTATTCTGGGGGGTTGTTTGAAGGATATTGGGACTCCCTCAAGGAGTTGGTGGACAAATCAATATGGTGGATTGGTCGCGATTGCCTCAATTACTTTTTCTAACTATATTTAGTTCATTTAAACCAAAATTTTAGATTTGGGGGTAAAAAATTCACCGGGATATTGGAACGGAGTTTCATCTATATCGGGGGTTCATAGAAGGATATTGGGACTCGATCAAATAGTTGGTGGAGAAAGCAATCCGGTGGATTGGTCGCGATTGCTTGAAACCCATTTTCTAAGTAAATTTAGTTCATTTAAACCAAAATTTGAGATTTAGTGGTCAAAAATTCATCGGGATATTGGAACGGAGTTCCATCTATTTTGGGGGGTTGCTAGAAGGATATTGGGACTCGAACAAAGAGTAGGCGGAGAATGCAATCCGGTGGATTGGTCGTGATTGCTTCAAACACATTTTCTAAGTAAATTTAGTTCATTTAAACCAAAATTTGAGATTTAATGGTCAAAAATTCATCGGGATATTGAAACGGAGTTCCATCTATTCTGGGGGTTGCTTGAAGGATATTGGTACTCGCTGAAGGAGTTGGTAGAGAAAGCAATCCGGTGGATTGGTCGCGATTGCCTCAAACACTTTTTCTAAGTATATTTAGTTCATTTAAACCAAAATTTTAGATTTGGGGGTCAAAAATTCACCGGGATATTGGAACGGAGTTCCATCTATTCCGGGGGTTCCTAGAAGGATATTAAGACTCGCTAAAAGAGTTGGTGGAGATAGCAATCTGGTGGATTGGCCGCGATTGCCTCAAATACATTTTCTAAGTAAATTTAGTTCATTTAAACCAAAATTTGAGATTTAGTGGTCAAAAATTCATCGGGATATTGGAACGGAGTTCCATCTATTTTGGGGGGTTGCTAGAAGGATATTGGGACTCGCACAAAGAGTAGGCGGAGAATGCAATCCGGTGGATTGGTCGTGATTGCTTCAAACACATTTTCTAAGTAAATTTAGTTCATTTAAACCAAAATTTGAGATTTAATGGTAAAAAATTCATCGGGATATTGAAACGGAGTTCCATCTATTCTGGGGGGTTGTTTGAAGGATATTGGGACTCCCTCAAGGAGTTGGTGGACAAATCAATATGGTGGATTGGTCGCGATTGCCTCAATTACTTTTTCTAAGTATATTTAGTTCATTTAAACCAAAATTTTAGATTTGGGGGTAAAAAATTCACCGGGATATTGGAACGGAGTTTCATCTATTTCGGGGGTTCATAGAAGGATATTGGGACTCGATCAAAGAGTTGGTGGAGAAAGCAATCCGGTGGATTGGTCGCGATTGCTTAAAACACATTTTCTAAGTAAATTTTGTTCATTTAAACCAAAATTTGAGATTTAATGGTCAAAAATTCATCGGGACATTGAAACGGAGTTCCATCTATTCTGGGGGTTGTTTGAAGGATATTGGGACTCCCTCAAGGAGTTGGTGGACAAATCAATATGGTGGATTGGTCGCGATTGCCTCAATTACTTTTTCTAAGTATATTTAGATCATTTAAACCAAAATTTTAGATTTGGGGGTAAAAAATTCACCGGGATATTGGAACGGAGTTTCATCTATTTCGGGGGTTCATAGAAGGATATTGGGACTCGATCAAAGAGTTGGTGGAGAAAGCAATCCGGTGGATTGGTCGCGATTGCTTGAAACACATTTTCTAAGTAAATTTAGTTCATTTAAACCAAAATTTGAGAATTAATGGTCAAAAATTCATCGGGATATTGAAACGGAGTTCCATCTATTCTGGGGGTTGTTTGAAGGATATTGTGACTCCCTCAAGGAGTTGGTGGACATATCAATATGGTGGATTGGTCGCGATTGCCTCAATTACTTTTTCTAACTATATTTAGTTCTTTTAAACCAAAATTTTAGATTTGGGAGTAAAAAATTCACCGGGATATTGCAACGGAGTTTCATCTATTTCGGGGGTTCATAGAAGGATATTGGGACTCGAACAAAGAGTAGGCGGAGAATGCAATCCGGTGGATTGGTCGTGATTGCTTCAAACACATTTTCTAAGTAAATTTAGATCATTTAAACCAAAATTTGAGATTTAGTGGTCAAAAATTCATCGGGATAATGGAACGGAGTTCCATCTATTTTGGGGGGTTGCTAGAAGGATATTGGGACTCGCACAAAGAGTAGGCGGAGAATGCAATCCGGTGGATTGGTCGTGATTGCTTCAAACACATTTTCTAAGTAAATTTAGTTCATTTAAAGCAAAATTTGAGATTTAATGGTAAAAAATTCATCGGGATATTGAAACGGAGTTCCATCTATTCTGGGGGGTTGTTTGAAGGATATTGTGACTCCCTCAAGGAGTTGGTGGACATATCAATATGGTGGATTGGTCGCGATTGCCTCAATTACTTTTTCTAACTATATTTAGTTCATTTAAACCAAAATTTTAGATTTGGGAGTAAAAAATTCACCGGGATATTGCAACGGAGTTTCATCTATTTCGGGGGTTCATAGAAGGATATTGGGACTCGATCAAAGAGTTGGTGGAGAAAGCAATCCGGTGGATTGGTCGCGATTGCTTCAAACACATTTTCTAAGTAAATTTAGTTCATTTAAACCAAGATTTGAGATTTAATGGTCAAAAATTCATCGGGATATTGGAACGGAGTTCCATCTATTCCGGGGGTTCATAGAAGGATATTGGGACTCGCTCAAAGAGTTGGTGGAGAAAGCAATCTAGTGGATTGGTAACGATTGCCTCAAACACATTTTCTAAGTAAATTTATTTCATTTAAACAAAAAATTTGAGATTTAGGGGTCAAAAATTCATCAGGATATTGGAACGGAGTTCCATCTATTCTGGGGGGTTGCTAGAAGGATATTGGGACTCGCTAAAAGAGTAGGTGGAGAAAGCAATACGGTGGATTTGTCGCGATTGCCTCAAACAAATTTTTTAAGTTAATTTAGTTCATTGAAAGCAAAATTTGAGATTTAGGGGTAAAAAATTCATCGGGATATTGAAACAGAGTTCCATCTATTCCGAGGGTTTATAGAAGGATATTGGGAATCGCTCAAAGAGTAGGCAGAGAAATCAATCCGGTGGATTGGTCGCGATTGCTTCAAACACATTTTCTAAGTAAATTTAGTTCATTTAAACCAAAATTTGAGATTTAATGGTCAAAAATTCAACGTGATATTGAAACGGAGTTCCATCTATTCTGGGGGTTGCTTGAAGGATATTATGGGACTCGGTCAAGGAGTGGGTGGAGAAAGCAATCCGGTGGATTGGTCGCGATTGCCTCGAACACTTTTTCTAAGTATATTTAGTTCATTTAAACAAAAATTTGAGATTTAATGGTCAAAAATTCATCGGGATATTGAAACGGAGTTCCATCTATTCTGGGGGTTGCTTGAAGGATATTGGGACTCGCTCAAGGAGTTGGTAGAGAAAGCAATCCGGTGGATTGGTCGCGATTGCCTCAAACACTTTTTCTAAGTATATATTTAGTTCATTTAAACCAAAATTTTAGATTTGGGGGTCAAAAATTCACCGGGATATTGGAACGGAGTTCCATCTATTCCGGGGGTTCCTAGAAGGATATTAAGACTCGCTAAAAGAGTTGGTGGAGAAAGCAATCTAGGGGATTGGTAGCGATTGCCTCAAACACATTTTCTAAGTAAATTTAGTTCATTTAAACAAAAAATTTGAGATTTAGGGGTCAAAAATTCATCGGGATATTGGAACGGAGTTCCATCTATTCTGGATGGTTGCGAGAAGGATATTTGGACTCGCTAAAAGAGTAGGTGGAGAAAGCAATACGGTGGATTTGTCGTGATTGCCTCAAACAAATTTTTTAAGTTAATTTAGTTCATTGAAAGCAAAATTTGAGATTTAGGGGTAAAAAATTCATCGGGATATTGAAACAGAGTTCCATCTATTCCGAGGGTTCATAGAAGGATATTGAGAATCGCTCAAAGAGTAGGCGGAGAAATCAATCCGGTGGATTGGTCGCGATTGCTTCAAACACATTTTCTAAGTAAATTTAGTTCATTTAAACCAAAATTTGAGATTTAATGGTCAAAAATTCATCGGGATATTGAAACGGAGTTCCATCTATTCTGGGGGTTGCTTGAGGATATTGGGACTCGGTCAAGGAGTGGGTGGAGAAAGCAATCCGGTGGATTGGTCGCGATTGCCTCGAACACTCTTTCTAAGTATATTTAGTTCATTTAAACCAAAATTTGAGATTTAATGGTCAAAAATTCATCGGGATATTGAAACGGAGTTCCATCTATTCTGGGGGTTGCTTGAAGGATATTGGTACTCGCTGAAGGAGTTGGTAGAGAAAGCAATCCGGTGGATTGGTCGCGATTGCCTCAAACACTTTTTCTAAGTATATTTAGTTCATTTAAACCAAAATTTTAGATTTGGGGGTCAAAAATTCACCGGGATATTGGAACGGAGTTCCATCTATTCCGGGGGTTCCTAGAAGGATATTAAGACTCGCTAAAAGAGTTGGTGGAGATAGCAATCTGGTGGATTGGCCGCGATTGCCTCAAATACATTTTCTAAGTAAATTTAGTTCATTTAAACCAAAATTTGAGATTTAGTGGTCAAAAATTCATCGGGATATTGGAACGGAGTTCCATCTATTTTGGGGGGTTGCTAGAAGGATATTGGGCCTCGCACAAAGAGTAGGCGGAGAATGCAATCCGGTGGATTGGTCGTGATTGCTTCAAACACATTTTCTAAGTAAATTTAGTTCATTTAAACCAAAATTTGAGATTTAATGGTCAAAAATTCATCGGGATATTGAAACGGAGTTCCATCTATTCTGGGGGGTTGTTTGAAAGATATTGGGACTCCCTCAAGGAGTTGGTGGACAAATCAATATGGTGGATTGGTCGCGATTGCCTCAATTACTTTTTCTAAGTATATTTAGTTCATTTAAACCAAAATTTTAGATTTGGGGGTAAAAAATTCACCGGGATATTGGAACGGAGTTTCATCTATTTCGGGGGTTCATAGAAGGATATTGGGACTCGATCAAAGAGTTGGTGCAGAAAGCAATCCGGTGGATTGGTCGCGATTGCTTGAAACACATTTTCTAAGTAAATTTAGTTCATTTAAACCAAAATTTGAGATTTAATGGTCAAAAATTCATCGGGATATTGAAACGGAGTTCCATCTATTCTGGGGGTTGTTTGAAGGATATTGGGACTCCCTCAAGGAGTTGGTGGACAAATCAATATGGTGGATTGGTCGCGATTGCCTCAATTACTTTTTCTAAGTATATTTAGTTCATTTAAACCAAAATTTTAGATTTGGGGGTAAAAAATTCACCGGGATATTGGAACGGAGTTTCATCTATTTCGGGGGTTCGTAGAAGGATATTGGGACTCGACCAAAGAGTTGGTGGAGAAAGCAATCCGGTGGATTGGTCGCGATTGCTTCAAACACATTTTCTAAGTAAATTTAGTTCATTTAAACCAAGATTTGAGATTTAATGGTCAAAAATTCATCGGGATATTGGAACGGAGTTCCATCTATTCCGGGGGTTCATAGAAGGATATTGGGACTCGCTCAAAGAGTTGGTGGAGAAAGCAATCTAGTGGATTGGTAACGATTACCTCAAACACATTTTCTAAGTAAATTTAGTTCATTTAAACAAAAAATTTGAGATTTAGGGGTCAAAAATTCATCGGGATATTGGAACGGAGTTCCATCTATTCTGGGGGGTTGCTAGAAGGATATTGGGACTCGCTAAAAGAGTAGGTGGAGAAAGCAATCCGGTGGATTTGTCGCGATTGCCTCAAACAAATTTTTTAAGTTAATTTAGTTCATTGAAAGCAAAATTTGAGATTTAGGGGTAAAAAATTCATCGGGATATTGAAACAGAGTTCCATCTATTCCGAGGGTTCATAGAAGGATATTGGGAATCGCTCAAAGAGTAGGCGGAGAAATCAATCCGGTGGATTGGTCGCGATTGCTTCAAACACATTTTCTAAGTAAATTTAGTTCATTTAAACCAAAATTTGAGATTTAATGGTCAAAAATTCATCGGGATATTGAAACGGAGTTCCATCTATTCTGGGGGTTGCTTGAGGATATTGGGACTCGGTCAAGGAGTGGGTGGAGAAAGCAATCCGGTGGATTGGTCGCGATTGCCTCGAACACTTTTTCTAAGTATATTTAGTTCATTTAAACCAAAATTTGAGATTTAATGGTCAAAAATTCATCGGGAGATTGAAACGGAGTTCCATCTATTCTGGGGGTTGCTTGAAGGATATTGGGACTCGCTCAAGGAGTGGGTAGAGAAAGCAATCCGGTGGATTGGTCGCGATTGCCTCAAACACTTTTTCTAAGTATATTTAGTTCATTTAAACCAAAATTTTAGATTTGGGGGTCAAAAATTCACCGGGATATTGGAACGGAGTTCCATCTATTCCGGGGGTTCCTAGAAGGATATTAAGACTCGCTAAAAGAGTTGGTGGAGATAGCAATCTGGTGGATTGGCCGCGATTGCCTCAAATACATTTTCTAAGTAAATTTAGTTCATTTAAACCAAAATTTGAGATTTAGTGGTCAAAAATTCATCGGGATATTGGAACGGAGTTCCATCTATTTTGGGGGGTTGCTAGAAGGATATTGGGACTCGCACAAAGAGTAGGCGGAGAATGCAATCCGGTGGATTGGTCGTGATTGCTTCAAACACATTTTCTAAGTAAATTTAGTTCATTTAAACCAAAATTTAAGATTTAATGGTAAAAAATTCATCGGGATATTGAAACGGAGTTCCATCTATTCTGGGGGGTTGTTTGAAGGATATTGGGACTCCCTCAAGGAGTTGGTGGACAAATCAATATGGTGGATTGGTCGCGATTGCCTCAATTACTTTTTCTAAGTATATTTAGTTCATTTAAACCAAAATTTTAGATTTGGGGGTAAAAAATTCACCGGGATATTGGAACGGAGTTTCATCTATATCGGGGGTTCATAGAAGGATATTGGGACTCGATCAAATAGTTGGTGGAGAAAGCAATCCGGTGGATTGGTCGCGATTGCTTGAAACCCATTTTCTAAGTAAATTTAGTTCATTTAAACCAAAATTTGAGATTTAATGGTCAAAAATTCATCGGGACATTGAAACGGAGTTCCATCTATTCTGGGGGTTGTTTGAAGGATATTGGGACTCCCTCAAGGAGTTGGTGGACAAATCAATATGGTGGATTGGTCGCGATTGCCTCAATTACTTTTTCTAAGTATATTTAGATCATTTAAACCAAAATTTTAGATTTGGGGGTAAAAAATTCACCGGGATATTGGAACGGAGTTTCATCTATTTCGGGGGTTCATAGAAGGATATTGGGACTCGATCAAAGAGTTGGTGGAGAAAGCAATCCGGTGGATTGGTCGCGATTGCTTCAAACACATTTTCTAAGTAAATTTAGTTCATTTAAACCAAGATTTGAGATTTAATGGTCAAAAATTCATCGGGATATTGGAACGGAGTTCCATCTATTCCGGGGGTTCATAGAAGGATATTGGGACTCGCACAAAGAGTTGGTGGAGAAAGCAATCTAGTGGATTGGTAACGATTGCCTCAAACACATTTTCTAAGTAAATTTAGTTCATTTAAACAAAAAATTTGAGATTTTGGGGTCAAAAATTCATCGGGATATTGGAACGGAGTTCCATCTATTCTGGGGGGTTGCTAGAAGGATATTGGGACTCGCTAAAAGAGTAGGTGGAGAAAGCAATCCGGTGGATTTGTCGCGATTGCCTCAAACACTTTTTCTAAGTATATTTAGTTCATTTAAACCAAAATTTGAGATTTAATGGTCAAAAATTCATCGGGATATTAAAACGGAGGTCCATCTATTCTGGGGGGTTGTTTGAAGGATATTGGGACTCCCTCAAGGAGTTGGTGGACAAATCAATATGGTGGATTGGTCGCGATTGCCTCAATTACTTTTTCTAAGTATATTTAGTTCATTTAAACCAAAATTTTAGATTTGGGAGTAAAAAATTCATCGGGATATTGGAACGGAGTTTCATCTATTTCGGGGGTTCATAGAAGGATATTGGGACTCGATCAAAGAGTTGGTGGAGAAAGCAATCCGGTGGATTGGTCGCGATTGCTTCAAACACATTTTCTAAGTAAATTTAGTTCATTTAAACCAAGATTTGAGATTTAATGGTCAAAAATTCATCGGGATATTGGAACGGAGTTCCATCAATTCCGGGGGTTCAAAGAAGGATATTGGGACTCGCTCAAAGAGTTGGTGGAGAAAGCAATCTAGTGGATTGGTAACGATTGCCTCAAACACATTTTCTAAGTAAATTTAGTTCATTTAAACAAAAAATTTGAGATTTAGGGGTCAAAAATTCATCGGGATATTGGAACGGAGTTCCATCTATTCTGGGGGGTTGCTAGAAGGATATTGGGACTCGCTAAAAGAGTAGGTGGAGAAAGCAATCCGGTGGATTTGTCGCGATTGCCTCAAACAAATTTTTTAAGTTAATTTAGTTCATTGAAGGCAAAATTTGAGATTTAGGGGTAAAAAATTCATCGGGATATTGAAACAGAGTTCCATCTATTCCGAGGGTTTATAGAAGGATATTGGGAATCGCTCAAAGAGTAGGCAGAGAAATCAATCCGGTGGATTGGTCGCGATTGCTTCAAACACATTTTCTAAGTAAATTTAGTTCATTTAAACCAAAATTTGAGATTTAATGGTCAAAAATTCATCGGGATATTGAAACGGAGTTCCATCTATTCTGGGGGTTGCTTGAGGATATTGGGACTCGGTCAAGGAGTGGGTGGAGAAAGCAATCCGGTGGATTGGTCGCGATTACCTCGAACACTTTTTCA
>JAYMFD010001932.1:0-37500 GCA_035771175.1 Paratinospora sagittata
AGACTTAAGACATAATCGAATTCTATATCAGAAATATATATATTGAATATGCAATATGCATTTTTTATATGTTATATGAAATTCGATTATGTGATGTGAAATTTGAAAAAAAAAAACAAAATGAATATGATATCAATATTGATATCAATATAATAAACTCCAATTTTATTGGTATATTCTTTTCATTAAGATTCAGATAGAAGAAAGAATCTTCTATTAATTAGATAGAGAAACAGAATACATTGACCGACTCGATTATTATCTCTTCCTGTTCTAGTCCTAGACTTAATAGATTGGATTCAATACGTTGAATTGTGAGGAACCTTTACATATAACTAACAACGCATAGTTCCTATCCCTCAATTACAGGCTTTGACCCTGTACTATCTTGACTGCACCCCCCCCAAAAAAATAGAATTAGAGCTCGAAATCGCGAAAAAATCATTCCAAATCCCGAGCCGAGCTTTAGTACTAGTACTCAAAACAGACCCGAAATCACTGGAAATACTTGTTAATCCGAATAACAAACACCTATAAGCCCATAAAATAAAGACCATAAAATAAAGTAAGAAAAATAAAGTAAGACCCCTTCATATCAGTAAAAAAAAAAATGGAAGCAAACCCACACAACGGAGTACAGCACAGTGCTAAAGTCAGCCGAATTGTAAGTAATCCATATAAGATACTTCTAAATAAGATACTTCTAATAGAATTGCGCGTTAGAGAACGATTCGACAGACCAAATCCCAAAACAACCCAACTCATTGATTCAGATATAATCTGAGTTGTTCCTAAATCCATTAGTGTTTGCGCATCTTTCTATTTCTATGAGTTGGAGTTTTTTTGTTCTTCTGCAAAAAAGGGCGATGGGTCTGGGGATTCCTAACTCGTCCAAGTTCTCCAAACTTCTTGATCAGCATCGGTAGAATTGGAATTTGGAATGATGAGCAATTGGGTTGGGGTGGATTGGAGTTTTTTGCCGGGCTCATGTCATGATTTTGACTGAAAAAATTCACTTGGATTAGGTAGACCAAAGAAATGGAGTATCACGAACTCTTTTATCGTGGGTAGGAAAAAACAAAAAAAAGAATTCGTATGTAATTCAATTCACGCCCGAAAATGAATGAAGAGAAGAATAATGGGTTTGTTTATCCAAAATTGGAAAAATACCGATTGATTGGGTCCATTGAAATGCATTTTTTGAGTTTCATGCTCCGAACGATCCCTGTGAGCGGGCATGCGGGAATGATTCTCGATGGAGAAACCCACCGTCCACCTAAAATAACAAACAATAATGAGTAAATGATATACTCTCTATACAAATAGATTTTTTTTTGAATTTCAAATTCATTAACAATTAGGGCTATACGGACTCGAACCGTAGACCTTCTCGGTAAAACAGATCCAACTTATTATTATCGAAATGATTCGAACTGTTTCAAAGACCCAACATGCATTTTTTTTTGCATTGGGCTCTTTCATCAACTGATATAAATATCAGCGAATCCGCCATATTTTTTCTTGACAGAAAGATAACGAGATGGCTCCACATGCTCTGATTCATTATTTTATTTTGATCCAGAAGCAATACCAAAGTGTTTCAAAGAAGAGTTACCTTGACGTAGGTCTGCCTACGGTCTAGATCAACCTAAGTGAAATGGAGTCTCTATCGCTCTGCCCAAAGCGGGGCAAATATGAAACTTCATACACCTTAAAGTTCATAGGACGAAACGAGATTTTTTTTGAGTTCCTTATACTCATTTTGCCTAGCATTGAATCGACTGGGTATTCACCTTATCAATTAGCAAATCACTGCTGGGTTCTATTCGGCGCCTAAAAAGATTGGCACCCGAATTTGACCAATCAAATATTTGTCAGGCTATTGTTCTCTTGTCCCCTCGAATTCATGGAGTAAGACATCGATTTCTCAATCTCAATAAGATAAATTCTGTTGATTGTGTGATGGGACTCCCCTGAAAAAACATTGGCGCGCCGTGTAAACGAGGTGCTCTACCAACTGAGCTATAGCCCTTGCTTTGTTTTTGTGATAAATATTTTAATCTGTAGAGAATTTCTTGTCAAGATGAATATTCATGATCCGACAAAGACAATCCGACAAAGACAAGCTTCTGATCTGTTTCCTGTCAAGGATAAGTATTGCTTACAAGGATAAGTATTGCTTATAAGTAAGATTCTATCTATAATCCATCAATGTGACAGGTTCCTTTTGTTTCTCTTTGTGATGATAAATGACCTACTTAACCCAGTGGTTAGAGTATTGCTTTCATACGGGCAGGAGTCATTGGTTCAAATCCAATAGTAGGTAGAACTTATTAGATACCATTGATTGCGGTATCTAATATTTCTACCCACTTTCCTTTTTTATTGATTTGTTATCTTTTCCATACCCCCACTATTCTATTCGTATTCTATTCGTATTCTGTATTCTATATGAATGAATATGAATGAATTTCTTTTATTTTCTTTTATTTTTTTGTTGCATCAGAATCCGATTCAACTGGATTCTATTCTATCGGCAAAACCAAAATAGGGGGTCTAACCAGAACCTCTTTTGATTATTCGGACGCACCAAACTAGTTAAGAAATTGCATTGATAGCCTCTACTCGCGTCCTAGCTCGTCTGAGAGCTAAATTCGCCTCAATTGTTTGTCTTTTGCCTTCAGCTTTACTCAAGTTAGCTTCAGCTATTTCAAGAGTTTGCTGAGCTTCTTGCGGATCAATGTCACTACCCCTCTCCACATCATTTACTAAAATGGTTATCTCATTATTGCCTATTCTAGCGAAACCGCCCATCAGGGCCATTGTTAACCATTGGTCGTTAAGACGTATTCTCAAAATACCTATATCTAAAGCCGTGGCAATAGGGGCGTGATTTGGTAATACACCAATTTGGCCACTATTAGTAGATAAAATGATTTCTTTCACTTCTGAATCCCAAACAATTCGATTAGGAGTCAGTACACATAAATTTAAGGTCATTTCTTCAATTTGCTCTCCCCGTCTAAGTTTATAGCCTTCGCGGTAGCTTCATCGATGTACCCACCAAATAAAAGGCCTGCTCAGGAAGACCATCTAATTCTCCAGAAAGGATCAGTTGAAACCCCCTAATTGTTTCTGTTAGACCAACATATTTTCCTGGAGAACCGGTAAATACTTCTGCTACGAAGAAGGGTTGTGATAAGAAACGCTCAATTTTTCGTGCTCTTGCTACGGTTTAAACGATCCTCTTCGGATAATTCGTCCAACCCAAGGATAGCTATAATGTCTTGAAGTTCTTTGTAACGTTGTGAAGTTTGCTTAACTCTTTGCGCGGTTTCATAATGTTCCTTACCAACAATCCGAGGTTGGAGCATAGTTGACGTTGAATCTAAAGGATCTACGGCTGGATAGATACCCTTGGCAGCGAGTCCTCTTGATAGTACGGTAGTAGCATCTAAATGTGCAAATGTCGTGGCAGGGGCGGGGGTCGGTCAAATCGTCCGCAGGTACATAAACTGCTTGAATAGAAGTTATGGATCCCTCTTTGGTAGAAGTAATTCTTTCTTGCAAAGAACCCATTTCTGTACTAAGAGTAGGTTGATAACCTACAGCAGAAGGCATTCTGCCTAATAAAGCGGAGACTTCGGATCCTGCTTGGACGAAACGAAAAATATTGTCAATAAATAGAAGTACGTCTTGTTCATTAACATCCCGGAAATATTCCGCCATGGTTAGGGCAGTCAAACCAACTCTCATCCGAGCTCCCGGAGGTTCATTCATCTGACCATAGACTAGCGCTACTTTGGATTCTACAATATTTTGTTCATTAATCACTCCAGATTCTTTCATTTCCATGTAAAGATCGTTTCCCTCACGAGTACGTTCGCCAACTCCGCCAAATACGGATACGCCACCATGAGCTTTGGCAATGTTGTTGATCAATTCCATGATGAGCACTGTTTTACCCACTCCAGCTCCCCCGAATAGTCCGATTTTTCCTCCACGGCGATAAGGGGCTAAAAGATCCACTACTTTAATTCCTGTTTCAAAAATCGATAATTTTGTATCTAACTGTATAAAGGCAGGCGCGGACCTATGAATAGGAGATGTTGTGCGACTATCTACAGGTTCCAAATTATCAACAGGTTCTCCAAGAACGTTGAAAATGCGTCCGAGAGTTGCTCCACCGACTGGAACACTTAGAGGAGCTCCCGTGTCAATCACTTCCAGTCCTCTCATCAGACCATCTGTCGCACTCATAGCTACAGCTCTAACTCGATTATTTCCTAATAATTGCTGTACCTCACAAGTTACATTAATTTGCTGGCCGACAGTATCTTGACCTTTCACTACCAAAGCGTTGTAAATATTAGGCATCTTTCCTGGTGGAAAGACTACATCCAGTACCGGACCAATGATTTGCGCAATACGCCCCAGGTTTTTTTCTTCAAGTGCGGAAACCTCAGGACCAGAAGTAGTAGGATTGATTGTCATAATAATAATAAAATTAAATATGTCGAAATTCTTTTTTCAAACTGAATTAAAAAATGTCCAATAGCAAATTGATCGGTTAATTCAATAAGAAATGGGAGTTAGTACTCGATTTCGTTGGTACCACCCAACCGAATCCAATTCAATTGTTTACTCATTCAATGAGTCAATTTTCAACCAACCCATTTTTTTTTTCAAAATATCAAAATATTAAAGTAGATGAATAAGAATCATGAAGAAGTCTTTGATTTCTCTATCATTATAGACAATCCCGCCCCTATTTTCTAAGGCATGGAATATTTAGGAATTTGAACCTGAACTCTATTTATGATTCATTATTCTTATGATATTTATATATTATATTGTTTTTTATGTTATGGCATTTTATGGCATTGGCTGTTTGTTGTTTCTTATTTCAGCATATCGATTTCCGCCTATTCTTTTGTATACCCTTTCATGGATAAATTCCGCATATTTTCACATCTAGGATTTACATATACAACTACAACATATATCACTGTCAAGAGTGAATTTCTTATTATTTAGAAATTTAAGAAGCGATTCGAAAATTGAAAAAAAAAACACACACAAGGATTGGGTTGCGCCATACATATGAAAGGGTATACAATAATGATGTATTTGGCGAATCAAATACCATGGTCTAATAACGAACCGAACCATTCTGATTAATTGATAATATTAGTTGATAATTTTTTGAAAGATTCCTGTGAAATGTTTCATTAACGCCTAATCCATGTCGAGTAGACCTTATCGTTGTGAGAATTCTTAATTCATGAGTTGTAGGGAGGGACTTATGTCACCACAAACAGAGACTAAAGCAAGTGTTGGATTCAAAGCTGGTGTTAAAGATTACAAATTGAATTATTATACTCCTGACTATGTACCCAAAGATACTGATACGCTAGCAGCATTCCGAGTAACTCCTCAACCTGGAGTTCCGCCTGAAGAAGCGGGGGCTGCGGTAGCTGCCGAATCTTCTACAGGTACATGGACAACTGTGTGGACCGATGGACTTACCAGTCTTGATCGTTACAAAGGACGATGCTACGACATTGAGCCCGTTGCTGGGGAAGAAAATCAATATATTTGTTATGTAGCTTACCCCTTAGACCTTTTTGAAGAGGGTTCTGTTACTAATATGTTTACTTCCATTGTGGGTAATGTTTTTGGGTTCAAAGCGCTACGCGCTCTACGTCTGGAGGATCTGCGAGTTCCTACTGCTTATATTAAAACTTTCCAAGGCCCGCCTCATGGCATCCAAGTTGAAAGAGATAAATTGAACAAGTATGGTCGTCCCCTATTGGGATGTACTATTAAACCAAAATTGGGATTATCCGCTAAGAACTACGGTAGAGCTGTTTATGAATGTCTTCGCGGTGGGCTTGATTTTACCAAGGATGATGAGAACGTGAACTCCCAACCATTTATGCGTTGGAGAGACCGTTTCCTATTTTGCGCCGAAGCACTTTATAAAGCACAGGCCGAAACAGGTGAAATCAAAGGACATTACTTGAATGCTACGGCCGGTACATGCGAAGAAATGATGAAAAGGGCTGTATTTGCCAGAGAGTTGGGAGTCCCTATTGTAATGCATGACTACTTAACGGGAGGATTCACCGCGAATACTACCTTGGCTCATTATTGCCGAGATAATGGTCTACTTCTTCACATCCACCGCGCAATGCATGCAGTTATTGATAGACAGAAGAATCATGGTATGCATTTCCGTGTACTAGCTAAAGCGTTACGTATGTCCGGTGGAGATCATATTCACGCTGGTACCGTAGTAGGTAAACTGGAGGGGGAAAGAGAAATCACCTTGGGCTTTGTTGATTTACTACGCGATGATTTTATTGAAAAAGACCGCAGCCGCGGTATTTATTTCACTCAAGATTGGGTCTCTTTACCAGGTGTTCTGCCTGTGGCTTCAGGGGGTATTCACGTTTGGCATATGCCTGCTCTGACCGAGATCTTTGGAGATGATTCCGTACTACAATTCGGTGGAGGAACTTTAGGACACCCTTGGGGAAATGCACCGGGTGCTGTAGCTAACCGAGTAGCTCTAGAAGCGTGTGTACAAGCTCGTAATGAAGGACGTGATCTTGCTCGTGAAGGTAATGAAATTATCCGTGAGGCTAGCAAATGGAGCCCTGAACTAGCTGCTGCTTGTGAGGTATGGAAGGAGATCAAATTCGAATTTGAAGCAATGGATACTTTGTAATCCAGTAATTACCGCTCGTTTCCTTAATTGAATTACAATTAAACTCGGCCCAATCTTTTACTAAAAGGATTGAGCCGAATAAACAATGAGGTTCCTAATTCATATATATTGCGTAAGCATAAATAATAAACATTCTAAAATAAATAGAATAACAATAACAAAATATAATATAAAATATATTATATATATATCTATATATTCTATATATATTCTATATATATCTATATATATATATATAAAGTAAAATATATAAAGTAAAATATATAAAATATATATATATAAAGTATAGTAGTATATAAAGTATATAGTAGTATATAAAGTATAGTAGTATAGATATAGTAGATAGACTTGATCTAGATCTACACGATCTAGACTACAAGATTTAAGACTAAACAACTCAATTGTTGTATCCATAATTAATCCTATGGATCCTTAGGATTGGTGGTTTTTTTATATCCCGTAGTTTCGGCCTTGGCTCGAGCCAAGGATCCCAAACAACGCCTTCGAATCATCCTGTATATTGTCCTTTTCCTTCCGGGTTGCATGCGATAGAAACTTATCTTATTATTCTACGAAATTATACGAAAATCCATTTTTCATATCATAGAAGAGAACAAATATTTATCTTTTCGATGAGAATTTGTACACGGCACGGGCGAAGCCTCCCTTTATATTTCTAATTGAAGAAAGGGTTCCATCATATATCATATATAGTGAAGTGAGACCCCGATTCCCACAAAAGAGAACTCTTTCTTTCAATACTCATATGTAGTTAATGATCCTAGTGATTGGATCTATATGCTTATTCCCAGGGGAAATATTCATATTCAAATGATTCTTCATCCAATGACTATTCATCTATTGTATTATTGTATATTCATTCAAATAGGGGGCAGGAAGGCTCTATGGAAAAATGTTGGTTCAATTCGATGTTGTCTAACGACGAGTTAGAACGCGGGTGTGGGCTAAGTAAGGCCAGTATTGGTCCTATTGGAAATACTAATGGAAGTGAAGACCCCGTTATAAATAATATAGATAAAAACATTCATAGTTGGGATGATAGTGACAGCTCTAGTTGCACTAATGTTGATCATTTATTCGGTGTCAGAGACATTCGGAGTTTCATCTCTGATGACACTTTTTTAGTTAGGGATAGTAATGGTGACAACTACTCCATATATTTGGATATTGAAAATCAGATTTTTGAGATTGACAACGATCGTTCTTTTTTGAGTGAACTAAAAAGTGATTTTTCTAGTTATCTAAATTCTAGTTATCGGAATAATGGGTTTCAAAGTGACGAGCACGGCTATGATCGTGACATGTATGATAGTAAATATAGTTGGAATAATCACATTAATAGTTGCATTGACAGTTATCTTCATTCTGAAATCGATATTGATAGTTCCATTTTAAGCGGTAGCGACAATTACAGTAAGAATTACATTTATAGTTACATTTGTAGTGAAAGCGTAAATAGTATTGACGGTGGGAGTTCCAGTATAAAAACTAGCGCAAATGGAAGTGATTTCAATATCAGAGGAGGCTATAATGATCGCGATACAAATGATATAAATCAAAAATACAAGCATTTGTGGGTTCAATGCGAAAATTGTTATGGATTAAATTATAAGAAATTTTTTAGGTCAAAACTGAATATTTGTGAACAATGTGGATATCATTTGAAAATGAGTAGTTCAGATAGAATCGAACTTTCGATTGATCCGGGCACTTGGTATCCTATGGATGAAGACATGGTTTCTATAGACCCCATTGAATTTCATTCGGAGGAGGAACCTTATCAGGATCGTATTGATTCTTATCAAAAAGAAACAGGATTAAGTGAAGCCGTTCAAACAGGCATAGGTCAACTAAATGGTATTCCCATAGCAATTGGGGTTATGGATTTTCAGTTCATGGGGGGCAGTATGGGATCCGTAGTCGGCGAGAAACTTACCCGTTTGGTCGAGTATGCTACTAATAGATCTCTTCCTCTTATTATAGTGTGTGCTTCCGGAGGAGCACGCATGCAAGAAGGGAGTTTGAGCTTGATGCAAATGGCTAAAATATCTTCTGCTTTATATAATTATCAATCAAATAAAAAGTTATTCTATGTATCAATCCTTACATCTCCTACAACCGGTGGAGTGACAGCCAGTTTTGGTATGTTGGGAGATATCATTATTGCCGAACCGAATGCCTACATTGCATTTGCGGGTAAAAGAGTCATTGAACAAACATTGAATAAAACAGTACCTGAGGGTTCACAAGTAGCTGAGTATTTATTCCATAAGGGCTTATTCGATCCAATCGTACCGCGTAATCTTTTAAAAGGTATTTTGAGTGAGTTATTTCAGCTTCACGGTTTTTTTCCCTTGAATCAAAATTCAATCACGTAGAGCATTCAATTGAGTTATTTGTGGAGAATAGGTATTTCGTTTATCTTATTCTTATCGGAATAAAAAAAATCACTAAAAGAAAATGAATATTGTAGAAAGGATCAGAAGTTTCGGATAATGACTTTTTATTATTTCCTCTGGATCCAGTTTCTAGCTACCTATATTCCTGATTCCTAATCAGGAATACTCTTATAGTATATAGTATAAAGAATTAAAGAGTGAATTCTTCCTTCTCGAAATTAGGAAAATAAAAAGAATTTTATGTTCCCTTCTTACATATTTATATTCTATATTACATATTTATATTCTATATCTAGTATCTAGAATAATTCAAATATAGAAAAAAATCGAAAATCGAAATCTTTTATATATCCCCTGAGAACTCCCGTTTTCACTAAGAATCCTTGTTTGGTCAGATTCGTTAGAATCCTTTGACAACTTTTAAGAAACTCTTTTCTTTATTTCAAATTTCATTTCGTTTTTTATTTTATTTTTTATTAGATTAGAATTCGAAAATTCGAAGATAAGGACAGGACAAAGAGAACAAGAATAATAAAGTGGATTGTCATATACATAAATTGTCATATACATAATAATATGTATGTCATATACATATATTTCACGTATTCATGTATAAAACTAAATAGTTACACTTATTTAGTTCTACACTCCTTGCACCTATTATTATATACTTATAATGGATATACTTATTATAATATTATAATTATATTCTAAGATATCTTTAGAACAGGTACAAATATTCAATCGAGGTATCCATTCTATGACAATTCTCGACGTCCCCTCTATTTTGGTGCCTTTAGTAGGCTTAGCATTTCCGGCAATTGCAATGGCTTCTTTATCTCTTCATGTTCAAAAAAACAAGATTGTCTAGATCCGAAAATGCTTTTTTTTTTCAAGACTTAGACTTGGATCATAATACAGATATCCGTTTAGTAGAATATGATATAACATGTGACTTTTCTTCCGAACACAAATGAAAGAGCTGTTGAAAACATGACATGATAGATGGATAAATGCATTATAGCTCTTTTCAACTAGATTGACGGAGGTTTGAAATGGAAAGTCAATGTATCCATATGTATGTGGATATCCATAGTGAGATCATATAAAGGGGATGCTCTTTTTTTTATATCTAATAACCGATTCGATGAACTACTTCTAATGGTTCACATCATAATAGTGCTAGTTGATGAGAGTTACTTCGGAAACAAACAAAAAGCAAAGTCAAATTCATTTGGGTTATTCTCTCAATTCCAATAAAATATAACTGGATCTAATATGAACTGGCGATCGGAACGTATATGGATAGAACTTAAAACGGGGTCTCGAAAAACAAGTAATTTCTGCTGGGCCTGTATCCTTTTTTTAGGTTCACTAGGATTCTTATTGGTTGGAACTTCTAGTTATCTTGGTAGGAATCTGATATCCTTATTTCCGTCTCAACAAATCTTTTTTTTTCCCCAAGGGATCGTAATGTCTTTTTATGGTATCGCAGGTCTGTTCATTAGCTCCTATTTGTGGTGCACAATTTCGTGGAATGTGGGTAGTGGTTATGATCGATTCGATAGAAAAGAGGGAATAGTGTATATTTTTCGTTGGGGATTCCCTGGAATAAATCGTCGCATCTTCCTTAGATTCTTTATGAGAGATATCCAATCCATTAGAATGGAGGTTAAAGAAGGTCTTTATTCTCGTCGTGTCCTTTATATGGAAATCAGAGGCCGGGGGGCCATTCCCTTGACTCGTACTGATGAGAATTTGACTCCACGAGAAATTGAACAAAAAGCTGCTGAATTGGCCTATTTCTTGCGCGTACCCATTGAAGTATTTTGACATGAAAGAATGAATGCTTTCTCATCATTAGGGAAGGAACTCAAGAATCCTCTTTGTTATATAACTTAACTGAAGTTCAGAACGCTGATTTGAGCAAAAGCAGACGTGTATAGAACAACCAGAAAACGAAGTGGTTTTTGGCCACCAAAAAGATTTTTTAGGTGTATTAGGCATATGTAAAATAAATCAACTCTTTCATAATAGTCAAAAGTCTACTAAATATGGATTCATCACATATATCACATATATTAATATATTAGATATATTAGATTAGTATATTAGAACAGTTCAGTCTACAGAATTCATTTTTGAAGGTCCAATAGAATATTTTGAACTGATCTGTTAGATATAGATGGATCATATCTAGTAAATTACCTCCCCTTTTTTTTCAATTGATGTTTTGTTTCTTTAATTTAGTATATTATCCTTTCTTTTGCTTTGCCCTTTGATGATCAAATAATTGGATTTCTTATAACTATAACCATTCCCTTTATCTTTTTTTTTGCTACTCATTTTTTTTTCATCATCACATCCATATTTTTCCGAAATTTCCCTCAATTCTTCTTGGGTTATGAGTAGCTGGCGAAACTAAACTTTTCGAAATAATTATCCATAGCTTGTTCTACAACTCATGTTTCATAGAGATCTCAGATCGGATAGAGTCGACGAATGCAGTGGTTTATTAACAATTGCACAGATTCAAAATGCCAAAAAAGAAAAAAAAGAAAGCATTCACCCCCCTTCTATATCTTGCATCTATAGTGTTTTTGCCCTGGTGGATCTCTCTCTCATTGAATAAGTGTCTGGAATCTTGGGTTACTAATTCGTGGAATACTAAGCGATCCGAAACTTTTTTGAACGATATTCAAGAAAATGGCGTTCTAGAGAAATTCATAGAATTAGAAGAACTATTCCGTTTGGACGAAATGATAAAGGAGTACCCGGAGCCACATATGCAAAAGCTTCGTATAGGAATCCACAAAGAAACGATACAATTGGTCAAGATGCACAATGAGGGTCATATCCATACCATTTTACACTTCTCGACAAATATAATCTGTTTCGCTATTCTAAGTGGTTATTCTATTCTGGGTAATGAAGAACTTCTCATTTTTAATTCTTGGGTTCGAGAAGTTCTTTATAACTTAAGTGACACAATAAAAGCTTTTTCTATTCTTTTATTAACCGATTTATGTATCGGATTCCACTCGCCTCATGGTTGGGAACTAATGATTGATTCTGTCTACAAAGATTTTGGATTTGCTCATAATGAGCAAATTATATCTGGTCTTGTTTCCACTTTTCCAGTCGTTCTAGATACAATTTTAAAATATTGGATCTTCCGTTATTTAAATCGTCTATCTCCGTCACTTGTAGTGATTTATCATTCAATGAATGACTAAAGAATGATCCACTGATATGAACCCAATCCTAATGTTTGGTACTTCGTACATAAACAAACCATTCAAAATCTTATTCACTTTTTCTTTATATTTCTACCCATCCAGGAGATTCTTCCTGGAATCCAGGAAGATTTTTCCAGTAAAATAGCGGAATCGTGGATAGGGAACTCTATTAGCAACCTACCTAATTTATTGTAGAAATTTTGGGATCAATGATTGGACTATGCAAAATAGAAATATCTTTTCTTGGATAAAGGAACAGATGACTCGATCCATTTCCGTATCGATCATTATATATGTAATAACTCGGACATCTATTTCACACGCATATCCCATTTTTGCACAACAGGGTTATGAAAATCCACGAGAAGCGACTGGGCGTATTGTATGTGCCAATTGCCATTTAGCTAATAAGCCCGTGGATATTGAAGTTCCACAAGCGGTACTTCCCGATACTGTATTTGAAGCAGTTGTTAAAATCCCTTATGATATGCAAGTAAAACAAGTTCTTGCTAATGGGAAAAAGGGGTCTTTGAATGTGGGGGCTGTTCTGATTTTACCTGAGGGATTCGAATTGGCCCCTCCTGATCGTATTTCTCCCGAGATGAAAGAAAAGATGGGCAATTTGTCTTTTCAGAGTTATCGCCCCACAAAAAAGAATATTCTTGTGATAGGTCCTGTTCCTGGTCAGAAATATAGTGAAATCACCCTTCCTATTCTTTCCCCGGACCCCACTACTAAGAAAGACGTTCACTTCTTAAAATATCCTATATATGTGGGCGGGAACAGGGGAAGGGGTCAGATTTATCCCGATGGAAGCAAGAGTAACAATACAGTCTATAATGCTACAGCAGCAGGTATAGTAAGAAAAATTGTACGTAAAGAAAAGGGGGGATATGAAATAACCATAACGGAGGCTTCGGATGGACACCAAGTGGTTGATATTGTACCTCCAGGACCAGAACTTCTTGTTTCAGAGGGTGAATCTATCAAGCTTGATCAACCATTAACTAGTAATCCCAATGTGGGTGGATTTGGTCAGGGAGATGCAGAAATAGTGCTTCAAGATCCCTCACGCGTCCAAGGGCTTTTTCTCTTCTTCGCATCTGTTATTTTGGCACAAATATTTTTGGTTCTTAAAAAGAAACAGTTTGAGAAGGTTCAATTGTCTGAAATGAATTTCTAGATACGTGAATTTAGCAACAGTAATTAAGTTGGTAAAAAAGAGCGAAATTTTTGTTCATCGATACAATTATGTATAGTCAAATAGTCCAAAAAAATATATATAATTTGGATGTGCGATAATCAAATAAATAAAATAGAATAATGGGGTTTTATTTTATTAGTCTAGAAATTGTTTACATGATATCTCATCCATCTACAGAAATCCATATTTTGTCATCCAGAAAATCGATGGATTCCCTCTCTTCTGATCTGATTTCGTAATAATCATAATGTATACTATGCAAAAAAAAAGACTTTTATTATGATTACGTTGATTATGTTGACTGGATGAATTTCGAACTTTTATGTTATGGAGTGAATCAAAGTATCGTAAGAACTCGACGGGACTGCGCCCGTCGAGTTCTTACTTGTTCATGTCTACAACCCAGTTCATACGATTGCTACAGGGATGAACCCAATCCAGAATATGAACCATAAAAGAAAACACCTATTAAACCGATCACAAGAATACCGGTTACGGTACCTATTATCCAAAGAGGAATCCTTCCAGTAGTATCGGCCATTTACCCACTGCCCTCCACATTTTATCAAGTGGTCATGCTAGAGACATAAACAACAGTCATGGATATTTATGAGATGAGCTACTTCCGAATGGGATAAAAGAAAAAAATGCTTTTCTATTAATTGAAGAAATAATTGGAAAATAAAACAGCAAGTACAAAAATGAGTAATAACCCCCAGTAAAGACTGGTACGATTCAATTCAACATTTTGTTCGTTCGGGTTGGATTGTGTCATAAATCTATTATAATTCTGATTAGGTTTATCGTTGGATGAACTGCATTGCTGATATTGACCCCAAAAAAGAAACGGTAGGTACAGCCAGTCCGTGAACAGCCAACCATCTCACTGTAAAAATTGGATAGGTTCGATCTATAGTCATTGGGACCTCCTAAAAGGATCTACTAAATTCATCGAGTTGCGCCAAAGGATCAAAACGACCAGTTATTAATGGAATTCCTTGACGGCTCTCTGTAAAATATTCGTTTGGCCGAGGACTTCCAAACACATCATAAGCCAAACCCGTGCTGACGAATAACCAACCCGCAATGAATAGGGAAGGTATAGTAATGCTATGAATGACCCAGTACCGAATACTGGTAATAATATCAGCAAAAGAACGTTCTCCCGTGCTTCCAGACATACTAAGCTCCACATATTCTTGTACAGTCAAAGGTGGGATCGATTCCATCAAAGATGAGATCAATCAATGGAAACCCATTGAGATTTCATCTTTTTTTGTGAGATCGTCAATAGTGTACCGAGGGTGTTTTTAGAATATACCGACTCAGTATAGCTATCCTTCTTCTGACACAGCAACGCAATTTCAATCAATATCTAAACGAAGTGAAGTGGTACATAATCTTTTTCTTTCTTTCGTAGTACTTAATCCATGTGGAACCATATGACATTCAATAGAAAATTCCTACAATTCTGTAGTATAGAGTTTTTCATTATTAGCTTTGGACTAGAAACTAAAGATCTGGTAAAGTGTAAGTTCAACTTAGTTTCTAATTTTCTTTTTCATAAAATAAATTCATATATTCTATTTCCCAAATTTACTTAAATGCGAAGTCTAGAAACCTCTCTTCATGATTTTAGAAAGAGGTTTTTTAAAAAAAGGTTTTTTGTTTTAGTCCTTTCATTTCAGGAATTGAATCGGTTAGGTTAGTAGTACAAAGTAGATAATATTCGTTAAAAGAAACAGAACAAACAATAATTGAAAGAATCAATATTCGTGAATTCGTGATGCAACCATTGTTGCATTGCATTAGAACCAAGGGTTCTTCAGGAACCAGTTACAAGGATGGGACTCCATAATACATACGGAAAACTAAGAAGATGTAGAACAAAAAAAAAAAAAGAAAATGGAATTACCAATCTTATAATTGATATAAGTGTTGAACCAAAATAACAGTTTTCTTTCTTTTCTCTTTTCCTCGAGTGATCATGCAATACTTTTTTCTTCTCATTCACGATATTATGTCCAATTTAATAGAATGAACTCACTACTGAATCTTAAAATCTTAAAATAAAAGGTGTTTTCTAATTTTAGAATATAAGGTTGTTCGTTCAAAAATGGAAAAAAGCAATAAAATCAAATAATAAATTATCAAAATCTTCCAATTTTCTTCCATAGTGGTTCAAAGAAAGTTTCATTTGTGAATGAAGTTCCAAGACAAAACAAAATTCGTATTAATATTCTATTACTTTAGTCAAGAGTTGTTTAATAAATTTGTTGATTCGGAATCATGGGATCAGTAGATATCACAGATGATGAATCCGTTTTTTTTTGTCACTCTATCTTTGTTTGTGCAGTCTATACTAAATAGAGACTGATAAATCAAAAACTCTCAATTGGGACTGATCCTTTCAATTGGTCTTTTTGCTTATCCTCATATCTTTCAAAAAAAGGAAACTTAGGTAAGTGCTTCATAAACATATGTATAAAAAAAATGCATCTCATTTAGCTCCTTCATGCCTACTATAACTAGTTATTTCGGTTTTCTACTGGCGGCTTCAACTATAACCTCAGTTCTATTTATTGGTTTGAGCAAAATACGACTTATTTGAAATTCATTGAATGAACAATTCATAAAACAAAAAATAATAAATGTTTCTGTGAGATTCCAGGTAATCTATAATTCTTGTCTGCATCAATTAATAATGAATTCTTGATTATTGAGATTCATAGGAGATTCGGATTAATACTTAGGGATAGATATTACCTCCTCTTTTTACCTTACCTTTTTCAAACAAATTGAAATGATTGAAGTTTTATTATTTGGAATCGTGCTGGGTCTAATTCCTATTACTTTGGCTGGATTATTCGTAACTGCATATTTACAATACAGACGCGGTGATCAACTGGAACTTTAATTTGAATTAAGTAACATCTCTTTTTTTTTATTGACCTCCTGCGGATTAAGAAAAGGAGGTCAAATTTTGGTTCGGATTGCTGTTCAAGTTAGTAAAGTTATTTCATTCTAATTCAACCTAAGAAGGCCGGAATCACGCTCTGTAGGATTTGAACCTACGACATCGGGTTTTGGAGACCCACGTTCTACCGAACTGAACTAAGAGCGCTTTCTTACTATGACTATGTGTGACAATACATAGATAAGATCATAAAGAAAAGGATTCTTTTTGTACCTCCAAATACAGCTTGTATGCATATGGTTTTATAAACTCAAATATTCTATAGGTCCAATTTCAATTGAGATCGATTGATTCTTTGTTACTGCCCATAGGAGAAGTAATAGGTAGGGATGACAGGATTTGAACCCGTGACATTTTGTACCCAAAACAAACGCGCTACCAAGCTGCGCTACATCCCTTTCACTTTCAATAGGTCTACAGTGTCATTGTAGAAAATCCCTATCTTGTTTTCCACATCATTCTTTCCTCTATATCATTCTTTCCTCTATTTATAATTTATATATATTTATATACATAATTATATATTTATATACATAATTATATATTTATATACATAATATATAAAATATACATAATATATAAATAATACATAATATATAAATAATATATAATATACATAATATATATACATATACATAATTATACATATACATAATATATAAAATACATATACATAATTATACATATACATAATATATAAAATACATAATAATAATATATATAATATATAAAGTATATAATATATAAAGTAAAGAAATTATACATAATATCTTATTTTTTTTGTCTCATATAACCTCATATAACATATACAAACATATACATATAACATATATAACATAAATATATAATTAACCATATATAACATAAACATATAATTAACATAAACATATAATAACATAAACATATAAAAAATAACACAATATAATATAACAATATAACAGAATAATATTAATATCTAACATAATAATCTCTAACATAATATATATATAATCATAATCATATATAATTGAATGAATATACAAAATAACTAAAATAAAAAAAAAATGCAAGAATAAAAGAAATATATAATGTATAATTAATATATAGAATAATTAATATATAGAATAATATGGAATACATATTAGAATACCTATTAATAAGAAAAAAAAGATTAATACGAATAATGCATAATACATATTCAATTGAATAATAATTAATAATAATGATATTCAATAAGAAATAAGAAAAGAAAAAAAGAAATGAATTCAAATTATTCAAATTCAAAAATGAAAGAATTATATATATATGATATAAAACCCAACGTATAAAATAAATAAGTAAATATTGATTTTTATTGGTTATTGGTAATGCTCAGAAAGAAAAAAGAAACGAAGGGGGATGCTTTTTTTTCTGTTGTAAGAAAAGTAAAATATCATTTACACAATCGTTGTATATATCCATTTTACTTAAGGATTTAGCGTATACGTATAAATATAAATCAAAGTAATCCTTAATTACATATGCATCCAATCATATATGCATTACAATTAAATCCAATCATATATGTATTACAATTAAGAAGGAGGATTTACAATGCGAAATATAAAAACATATCTCTCTGTGGCACCTGTGTTAAGTACTCTATGGTTCGGGTCGTTAGCAGGTCTATTAATAGAGATCAATCGTTTATTCCCGGATGCGTTGACATTCCCCTTTTTTTCATTCTAGTTATTGACATGGGGAGGGATGAAAACTATTAAAGATACAATAAATTATCTGTGACTAATCCCTCCCCCTTTCTGTGTTTTGTTCTTTTTTCAGTTTTTTAGGATCTGATATAAATATAAAGTAAAAAAGAAAAAACGAGAAAGCAAATGGATTCTACCACAGCAAAACTCGGGTTCATGCTCAAATTTCTAGTTCTAACTCTATTTCTATAAGGAGAATTGAAATGGGGATCTAGGGCAACAAAATCATACAAGTATACAAGATACTTAAATGAATGAAATAAAATGCTATACTGGAATTAGACAAAATGGATAGTTGGAAACAATTGTATTACTTATTTTATTTTATTCTTTTTTTTTTTATTACTGCATTGATTGCAACGAAATCTTTCATAAAACTGGATTTCGAGTTAGCAACTTTTTTCCTTTTTTTCTTTGTTTCGGATCGAAAATCAATAATCAATAAACTAATATAGAAAAGTCTAAATAGAAAAGTTGAGTGAATCAAAAATCCAAAGGAGATTTATGGCCAAGGGTAAAGATGTCAGAGTAAAAGTTACTTTGGAATGTAAAAGTTGTGTCCGAAACGGTATTAATATTAATAAAGAATCACCAGGCATTTCCAGATATATTACTCAAAAAAATCGACACAATACACCTAATCGATTGGAATTGAAAAAATTCTGTCCCTACTGTTACAAACATACGATTCATGGGGAGATAAAAAAATAGATCAAACGGAACACGCGTGTGCCACCCTTCCAAGGAACAAATTACCTATATGGATATATAGCTAAATCTAACCATAAACCAATCTAATCCTATTTCGTTTCGGTCGAATCCCAAATGAATTAGAATTCATAAATAGGATTTTTTTTAGAGATAAGGAATAAACATGGATAAATCCAAGCGACTTTTTCTTAAATCCAAGCGATCTTTTCGTCGGCGTTTACCCCCAATTGGATTGGGGGATCGAATTGATTATAGAAACATGAGTTTAATTAGTCGATTTATTAGTGAACAAGGAAAAATTTTATCTAGACGGGTGAATAGATTGACTTTGAAACAACAACGATTAATTACTATTGCTATAAAACAAGCTCGTATTTTATCTTCGTTACCTTTTCTTAACAATGAGAAACAATTTGAGAGAACTGAGTCGACCCCTAGAACTACTGGTCCTCGAACCAGAAAGAAATAAATAGGCCTATTCCTTAATTGAAGCCAAATTCCAATCCAATCCGAACCGAACCCCACCCCACTTCGGGTTGATGTCTTGTTCGAAAGATTAGAGAATCCAGATTGGGTTGTCATATCGTAAGAAAAAAAAAAAAAAGAAATATTTTTTTATTGAAACGTGTTCGTTCATTTTTACTACTTTCTTTTTTACTACTTTCTTTAGAATAGTAAGTTCTACTCTATTCTCCCGGAGTTCATTCTCCGGGGACCCCCTTTAAATAATTCTGGGGGATTTCTTCCAATCTCCTTATTTAATGATCTCAATGATCTCATTAGAAATCATGGAAAGACAATTCCTATTTGATATAGCTATTTGTGCAAGTATTTTACGATTAAGAAGCAGCTGCCTCTTGTACATATTATTTATTAATCGACTATAAGTATAAGATACCTTGTTATCACGAATTACTGCATTTATTCGAGCGATCCACAAACGACGAAAATGTATCTTTTGCCTGCGCCTATCTCGATGAGCAGAAACCAAAGCTCTCATTTTCTGTTGAATAGTAGTTCGAGTAAGTCTTGAATGAGCCCCTCGAAAGGTTGATGCAAATAAACGAATTTTTTTTCTACGTCTCCGAGCTATATACCCTCGTCTAATTCTGGTCATTGAATCAAATTCAACTTTGAGGAATAACTAATTGATTTCTTTTCTTTCAGTCATTCTTTTTCCCCTTCCTAGTCTGTTAATAACAAAACTGATTCTTCCGATGTATAAAATCAAAATTCCAATGGCTTTTGCTACTATGACCTTCCCAACCACGATTTTTCCGTGCATTTTACTTAGAAATTGTAAATTTAAATAATGTAATTTAAGTATAATATTCAAAAGTTAAATGGATAAAGAAATAGTGGGTTACATCGTTTCTATGGTTACTTCTTAAACGGTGAGGTCCTCTCTATACACCGGAGCCACTTCCCTCATTGAATCAATGTTATTAGTAACTTGTACAGTTCACATTCTTTGACTCTACCCATGGATTTTCCAGTAATAGGTCTTTTCACAACAAGATCTACCCATACAGTAACGGCATTTAATTATGAAGGTTGGCTAGGTAGCTGACCCTGTTAGTCCGTTCTTGCAAGAGTGGAAGCATAATCTTCCTGCTTCTTAAATACTTTCCCCCGCTTAATGAATAATCAATCATTTGCTACCAATGGGGAATTGCTTCTCATCTCAGATTGAGTTGATTGGATTTGCACCAACGGAAACCATAAATTTAATATACAATCGAGGTGTTTTTTTTTTTTATTTAATAGTGAATGGAGTTCTTCGACCCTATTCATTGATACTGGTCATTGATACTGGAAAAAGGGTCTCCTTTCTTTTGTTCCAACTCATGATCTGAACGAGTCGCACATACACCCTAGTACATGTTCCTCGACGCTGAGGGCATCCCCGAAGAGCGGGGGAGTTTGTGACATTTTTGATTTGCTGTCTTGTGTTTCTAATAAGTTGTTTAATAGTTGGCATGCTGAATCGTATACGGAATGAGCTGGTTTAGATCAATCCTAACCAGATGATTATGAATCATTTCTATTCTATTTAAAATTTTACTTCTTTACGTGAAATCCCCGGTATTTTCGACCGCTACAAGATCCACAATTCCATGAGCTTGGGCTTCTGTTGCTGACATAAAAACATCCCTTTCCATGTCTTCGGATACAACCCATAAGGGGTTACCCGTTCTTTGTACATAAACCCTTGTGAGGGTTTCGCGGAGTTTCAGCAGTTCTTCCGCTTCCAGGACAAATTCTCCCGTTTGTGCCTCATAAAAAGAACTAGCAGGTTGGTGGATCATTACCCTGATGATATAACATAATGAATGCTTCCTCTATCTCGTACGATCGGGCGAACGAAAAAGAATAACAAGAAAAAAAATAGAATTGAACAACCGTACAGGCATTTTTTTTGCATTGCATACGGCTTCACAATGGAATTCACCTTTCCCTTCCGTTCATCGGGGAAAGAAATCAAAAATAGGATCTATCAGACCCAGACCCTTAAGTGATCGTGATCCATTTACCACCCTTCCTTTCACGGGAGTTAAAAAATACTATGATGGCTCCGTTGCTTTCTTTTCTATCTCGTCTGTGATTCAGCAATCCTAAAGTTTTTTTTGATCCGATCAAACAAAACAAGGAAAAAAAGCTCTTGTGTTTTTTTTTCATTTTAGTACTCTTTCATAACATAGATATTAGAAAGATACTTTTGGTGTGAAAACAAAAACGTTTGTGACACTGAACTGGACCCCCAATAGATAAGATCAAATTGGAAATACCCTTTTTTGTCTCATACGACTCTTTCGATACATAATCTCTTGTTATGAAAAAACAATAATGGTTTGCTCATATCGAATCCGAAGTGCTGTGCTATTATCACTTATGATTTTTTTCATATTCCATGTGCCGAAAGCATAGTCTTCTTTTTCTCTCAAATAAAAAACTCATTAGCGCCAAGCGTGAGGGAATGCTAGACGTTTGGTAATTTCTCCTCCGACTAGGATGAAAGATCCCATTGAAGCAGCTAATCCCATGCATATTGTATGCACATCTGGTAGCACAAATTGCATAGTATCATAAATAGCTATTCCGGGTATTACCCATCCACCGGGAGAGTTTATAAACAAATAAAGATCCCTGTTCTCATCCTCTAGACTAAGATATACCATGAGACCAATAAGTTGGTTCGAGATCTCGCTATCAACTGCTTGACCTAAAAAAAGTAATCTTTCTCGATGAAGTCGGTTGATTAGGACAAAATTGTATCCCTTAGGAACCATACACGCATCTTTGGATGCATACAGTTCACAAAAAACTGCGAAAAAAAGAATCAATCTGTTGATTTCAGCCCTCTTCTCTTTCTTTTTTCATAGCAGGACTTTTCCATGTCCTAACTAGGGGGCTTTTTCTTCCATTTTTCACGAAGGATGAGTTTTTGTTCGCTTTTCCCTAAAAAAGAATCCACTAAACTCATCGAACTAACCTCTCATTGATATATTATTGTTTCACCGAACTCCAATCCAAATTACGATGTTATTTTCTTGTTCCTGAATGGGCCTCTTCGATTTTTTTAGGTTTATGCTCTACTCCGGGTAAAAATCTGCCCGATTTCGATTTGCACATATAGGACAAAGGGTCCCAAATACCACTTTTTTTTATTTGTTTCGTGTCTGTCTTCCGCCAAATATTCGATGTAGTTATAATAATATTTCATTGATTGTCAGTTTGAGATTGCTCATATGGTATAATCTAATCTAAATAGGAATCATTTATGATACAAGTGGTAATCATACATATATTATATTACCAATTGGGTATTTTTTGAACGGAGCCTAGATAGTTCATTTTATTGGCTCAAACAAGCCAACCATAAATTATTCGAATTGATGATTTTCATATTAATATAAATCTCTCAAAAAAAAATGGACCTAATTGCACTTCACGCTCCAAATATTGATAGTTCAATCAATCTTTTTGAGGCGAAACAGAAGATATCTCGATCGGGGGAGAGAACGGAGAAATTCCATATGACCCAATATGTCTGACAAGTCGCACTATAAGTCAATCCAAGTTGCATCTTCCTCTCCAGGATTACGAAAGGGGACTTTTGGAACACCAATAGGCATTAAATGAAAGAAAAAGCGGTTGAGTAGTAGTATGCTTCACTTTGATGTGGAAACGTAACAATGGATTTATTGTTTTCATAGTATTGTTTTCATAGTTTTGCTGTTTCTCGTATCTTATCCCTAGATTGATAAGTTTCTAAAGGAAGACGAAATGAATAAAGGAAAAATCTTACGAATGGGTCGGGCTGCTCGAATCATGACCAAGTATCTATGCATTCACTCATAGAGAATGGGATCAATCCAATCCCCCCATTGCGGATTGTTACTTATCGGGTATAGAATAGATTTGCTTCTCTTTGTTCCTACGAACAGAATTGTTCCATTATGACTAACGAAATGGAATAAATAATAGAATAAATATTAACCCTTGCTCCGAGATAATCTTCTGAAAAGGGGAGGTCCATAGCATAGTCTTTTCCAATGCGATAAAGTTACATAGTGTCTATTTTTTTGATAAAGGGGTATTTCCATGGGTTTGCCTTGGTATCGTGTTCATACCGTCGTATTGAATGATCCTGGTCGGTTGCTTTCTGTCCATATAATGCATACAGCTCTAGTTTCTGGTTGGGCGGGTTCAATGGCTCTATACGAATTAGCGGTTTTTGATCCCTCTGACCCCGTTCTTGATCCAATGTGGAGACAAGGTATGTTCGTTATACCCTTCATGACTCGTTTAGGAATAACCAATTCATGGGGCGGTTGGAGTATTACAGGAGGTACTATAACGAATCCGGGTATTTGGAGTTACGAAGGTGTGGCTGGCGCACATATTGTGTTTTCTGGCTTGTGCTTCTTGGCAGCTATTTGGCATTGGGTGTATTGGGATCTAGAAATATTCTGTGATGAACGTACAGGAAAACCTTCTTTGGATTTGCCTAAGATCTTTGGAATTCATTTATTTCTCTCAGGAGTCGCTTGCTTTGGGTTTGGCGCATTTCATGTAACGGGCTTGTATGGTCCTGGAATATGGGTGTCCGATCCTTATGGATTAACTGGAAAGGTACAAGCTGTAAATCCTGCGTGGGGTGTAGAGGGTTTTGATCCTTTTGTTCCGGGAGGAATAGCCTCTCATCATATTGCAGCGGGGACTTTGGGCATATTGGCGGGTCTATTCCATCTTAGTGTCCGTCCGCCCCAACGTCTATACAAAGGATTACGTATGGGTAATATTGAAACCGTCCTTTCCAGTAGTATCGCTGCTGTCTTTTTTGCGGCTTTTGTAGTTGCTGGAACTATGTGGTATGGTTCAGCAACTACCCCGATCGAATTATTTGGTCCCACTCGTTATCAATGGGATCAGGGATACTTCCAGCAAGAAATATATCGAAGAGTTGGCGCCGGGTTAGCCGAAAATCAGAGTTTATCAGAAGCTTGGTCGAAAATTCCCGAAAAGTTAGCTTTTTATGATTACATCGGCAATAATCCAGCGAAAGGGGGATTATTCCGAGCGGGCGCAATGGACAACGGGGATGGAATAGCTGTTGGATGGTTAGGACACCCTATCTTTAGAGATAAAGAAGGGCGTGAGCTTTTTGTGCGTCGTATGCCTACTTTTTTTGAAACATTTCCAGTAGTTTTGGTAGACGGAGATGGAATTGTGAAAGCCGATGTTCCTTTTAGAAGGGCGGAATCGAAGTATAGTGTCGAACAGGTAGGGGTAACTGTTGAGTTCTATGGTGGCGAACTCAATGGAGTCAGTTATAGCGACCCTGCTACTGTGAAAAAATATGCTAGACGTGCTCAATTGGGTGAAATTTTTGAGTTAGATCGTGCTACTTTGAAATCCGATGGTGTTTTTCGTAGCAGTCCAAGGGGCTGGTTCACTTTTGGACATGCTTCGTTTGCTTTGCTCTTCTTTTTCGGACACATTTGGCATGGTGCTAGAACCCTGTTCAGAGATGTTTTTGCTGGTATTGACCCGGATTTGGATGCTCAAGTAGAATTTGGGACATTCCAAAAGATTGGAGATCCAACTACAAGGAGACAAGCGGTCTGATACAACATTGGTTTGGTATTCTTTGCCCCTATTTTTTTTTCTTTTTTTTTTTTACTTTGATTTTGATATAGGGTACCAGCGAAATCTTGATTTGAATCACCGCCCTTTTTTGTTTATTTTGACTCTTGTACTTTCTTTATCTGGGAGATAATCCCAAATGAACAGGTGTGGAAGCTATAATTGTAAACCACGATCGAATTTATGGAAGCATTGGTTTATACATTCCTCTTAGTCTCTACTCTAGGAATCCTTTTTTTCGCTATATTTTTTCGAGAACCGCCTAAGGTTCCGACTAAAAAGGTGAAATGATTTTTCATTATCTCAATTGAAGTAATGAGCCTCCCGTATTGGGAGGCTCATTACTTCAACTAGTCCCCGTGTTCCTCGAACGGATCTCTTAGTTGTTGAGAGGGTTGCCCAAAAGCGGTATATAAGGCGTACCCGGTAAAACTTATAAGTAACCCAGATATAAAGATGGCGACTAAGGTTGCTGTTTCCATTATTATATATATAATTTCCAATTTCAAGATCACAATGGATCTATGATAAGATCGTTTATTTACAACGGAATGGTATACAAAGTCAACAGATCTCAACCAATGCAATAGGATTTATGGCTACACAAACCGTTGAAGGTAGTTCTAGATCTGGTCCAAGACGAACTTTTGTAGGGGATTTATTGAAACCATTGAATTCGGAATATGGTAAAGTAGCTCCTGGATGGGGAACTACCCCTTTGATGGGTGTTGCAATGGCTCTATTTGCGGTATTCCTCTCCATTATTTTGGAGATTTATAATTCTTCCGTTTTACTAGATGGAATTTCAATGAATTAGGTCCATAAGAATCATGAAGTTCTGGCTTTTTAATCCAAAATGAATCACTTAGGACTCAGATTTCGAGGCCAGTCTGGTAGTTCGACCGTGGAATTCTTTTGTTTCGGTATTTCCGGAATATGAGTGTGTGACTTGTTATAATTGATCCTATTAATAGTACAGAGAATGGGTCTGTCATCTTGATAGAGATGGTTCTACCTCGTCGGATATTCATTCTATGGTATCTGGAGCACGGAATATATGGAATAGATCAAGAAATATTGGAACTATGATTCCTACTTACTATTCAGACCTCGCAACCGGACTCACAAAAAATTTCAAAGATTTTGAATAGAATTATTTAGAATTTTCAAGTGAAGGGTTGGATTTTTCTTCCTTCCAAATTTGGCTTATTTATACTTTTTTTTGAACAATGGGCAAACGTTTCGCTGGATTTTTATTAGTGATTTCATCTATTCATTGAATAAGTGATGATCAAATGGTTCTTACTCAGAGAACCTTTGGGCTTAGCTTGGTTGGGGGCTTTATTCAATCATCGTGGTTTTAGTATGAATCTCAGGTTTCAATCGATTCATAGGGTCTGAACAAGAGAAGTCCTATCAATACAATAATAAACAAAAGTAAATCCGCATTACACACAAATAAATCAAATAAAATTAAAATATAAATAAAGAAAATAGGGACAGAGAAGATTCAAGAAGCCTATAACGATCAACATAAAGACGAATGAGCTGACTTGAGATTTTGGCATTATCATCACAAACAAAGAAGAGCTTTAGGATTTTTGGTCCTTCGTATCTTCAGAGAAGGTTGAATCCGGGGACTAAGAAAGGAGAGGTTTCAAATTTTCTATTATATACCAGTATTGGGGTGTTTTTGCTTGAGCTGTACGAGATGAAATTCTCATATACAGTTCTCAGAGGGGGAGTTCTCTTGGTTTACCTATCTCAATAAAGTATATGATTGGTTCGAAGAGCGCCTCGAGATTCAGGCAATTGCGGATGATATAACTAGTAAATATGTTCCTCCTCATGTCAATATATTTTATTGTTTAGGAGGGATTACACTTACTTGTTTTTTAGTACAAGTAGCGACGGGGTTTGCCATGACTTTTTACTATCGTCCAACCGTTACCGAGGCTTTTGCCTCGGTTCAATATATAATGACTGAAGCTAACTTTGGTTGGTTAATCCGCTCAGTCCATCGATGGTCGGCAAGTATGATGGTCCTAATGATGATCCTACACGTATTTCGTGTGTATCTCACCGGTGGATTTAAAAAACCTCGCGAATTGACTTGGGTTACGGGTGTGATTCTGGCTGTATTGACCGCATCCTTTGGTGTAACTGGTTATTCCTTACCTTGGGACCAAATTGGTTATTGGGCAGCTCAAAATTGTTACGGGTGTACCCGAAGCTATTCCTGTAATAGGATCGCCCTTGGTCGAGTTATTACGCGGAAGTGCTAGTGTGGGTCAATCCACTTTGACTCGTTTTTATAGTTTACACACTTTTGTGCTACCTCTTCTTACTGCCGTATTTATGTTAATGCACTTCCCAATGATACGTAAGCAAGGTATCTCTGGTCCTTTATAGAGAAGACAAATCATAGATATTTCTAATAAATCATATAAATCTAAATCATATATCATTTTGGGGAGGAACAATAGTATTTCATTGCTACAAATATGGATTATTGAAAAGAATAAGACATGTATTTGGATATTTCCCTTCAACTTCGCAATATTGTATTATTTATTTGATACGACGAATCGTTGAAGTGAATTCTCCGAAGAGAAAATGGATTATGGGAGTGTGTGACTTGAACTATTGATTGGCCCCTGCGGATATATGATTTTATCCGCCACATTAGAATTTACAACCAAATGTGTCTCTGTTCCAACCACCGTGTAAGGCCCCATACAGAGGTATAGGCTGGTTCGCTTGAGGAGAATTTTTTCTATGATCAGACCCGAATCATGTCGTGCATGAACCGGCTCCGTAAGATCCAGTAGAATGAGTGATGTTGGACGATCCAGATTATGTTCAATCTATTCCACTTACTTAGTAGTATGGAAATGCATTCATTTCCTCTGCATCGATTCCGATCTATCATACTATCGGAGTGAAAGAAAGGATCTAAAGAAAAACAGAGGCTATACTCTATTAGTAACAAGTAAATCCTTTGTATGTAAGACGACTCGAGTTGGGGATAAGCACCAATCACAAGGCATGAGACGACCCAACAAGCACTTGATCCTGATCCAATTTGTAAGCCTACTTGGGTATTGAGCATTGACCTGTAATTGTAAAACCTGAATTCTTTGCAATGGATGGTTGTAACTCCGGAAAATGTAATCGATTTAATATTTTCTTACATAGAGTGATATGGATGACATATATATTTTATATGGATCTATTTGATTCCTTTGATTCTTGCTCGAGCCGGATGATAAAAAATTATCATGTCCGGTTCTTTGGGGGGATGGATTCAAAAGAATTCACCTATCCCAATAACAAAGAAACCTGACTTGAATGATCCTGTATTAAGAGCTAAATTGGCGAAGGGAATGGGTCATAATTATTATGGAGAACCCGCATGGCCCAATGATCTTTTATATATTTTTCCAGTAGTCATTTTGGGTACTATTGCATGTAACGTAGGGTTAGCGGTTCTAGAACCTTCAATGATTGGTGAACCCGCAGACCCATTTGCAACCCCTTTGGAAATATTACCCGAATGGTATTTCTTTCCCGTATTTCAAATACTCCGTACAGTGCCCAATAAGTTATTGGGAGTTCTTTTAATGGTTTCAGTACCAGCAGGATTATTAACAGTACCCTTTTTGGAGAATGTTAATAAATTCCAAAACCCATTTCGTCGTCCAGTAGCTACAACCGTCTTTTTGATTGGTACCGCAGTCGCCCTTTGGTTGGGTATTGGAGCAACATTACCTATTGATAAATCTCTAACTTTAGGTCTTTTTCAAATTGATTCAACTATGAAATAAAATACCACAACGTATGTATCTAGGGAATAGTGTATCTAGGGAATAGTGTATCTAGGGAATAAGTCGCTTCAAAGTGAATCCTCCCTAGATACATCCATTTGATTGAATTCTGGATCTATTCCGAATATACGGATCGTGCTGAAGATTCAAAACGAATTTCGTTTTTTTTTTCTTTGCTTTATTTTTTTTTCTTTGCTTTATTTTCTAATTAGAAAATTCTAATTAGAAAATAAAAAATAAAGATGAAATCCGCCCAATGCAATGGATTTCAAATTGAAAACTGATTTTTCGTTAAATCAATTACGAAATGCTTTTGTAGAATGTCCAATATCTGTTTTAGATCTTCTATGCGAAAATGCTTAATTTTCATAAGATCTTCTTGACTCTTATTTAAAAGGTCTAATAATGTATGTATATTGGACTTTTTGAGGCAATTATAGGTCCTGGAAGGCAATTCTGATTGGTCAATAAAAATAAATTTCAATGCTATTTCTTTTTTGTTTTTTCTTAGTTTAGCCAATCCATCATGAAGGGTAAAAAGGGGTAAAGTGGCCTTTTTTTGATTGTCCTCGAAATTTATGTTCTGTTCTTCTGCATGTAGAAAAGGAATAAATAAATCAATCAAATTACGGGAGGCTTCGTGAAGTGCTTCTTTAGGAGTTAAACTCCCATTCGTCCATATTTCGAGAAAGAGTATCTCTTGTTTTTCAGTCCCATTCCCATAAGAATGAATACTATAATTCGCATTTCGAACAGGCATGAATACGGCATCTATAGGATAACTTCCATTTTGAGCGTTGTTTGGTGTTTTCATACGATATCCGCGATTCCTCTCGATTTGTAATCCAATACAAAAATCAATTGGTTCCGTCAGGCTAGCTATATGCTGTGTAGTATCAACGATTTCCACAGAAGGCGGCGAGATGATATCTTGAGCAGTTACGGATCCAGGACCCTTAACGCAAATAGATGCGTCGCGAGTTCCATACAGATTACTTCGTAATACAATTTCTTTCAAATTCATGAGAATCTCATGTACTGATTCTTCAATACCTATTATGGTAGAATATTCTTGTGGTATCTTTTCAGATTTTACACGTGTTATACATGTTCCTTCTATTTCTCCAAGCAAAGCCCTTCGTATCGCGATGCCTATCGTATCCGCTTGACCTTTCATAAGTGAAGACAGAATAAAACGTCCATAATAAAGACGTTTACTGTCTGCTCTCGATTCAACACACTTCCACCGTAGTGTCCGAATAGATATTTCTACTTCCTCTCGAAGCATAATAAAATTATTTGATCAGATCATTAAATCATTTATTTCTCTTGAAATTCTTCGTTCTACACCCGTCGTTTTTTAGGAGGTCGACATCCATTATGTGGCATCGGGGTTATGTCTCTTACAAAACTTAATAGTATACCACTTCTACGAATGGCTCGTAATGCTGCATCCCTTCCGAGACCGGGACCTTTTATCATGACTTCTGCTCGTTGCATACCCTGATCGACCACTGTACGAATAGCATTTCCCGCTGCGGTTTGAGCAGCAAAGGGTGTCCCTCTTCTTGTGCCCCTAAATCCACAAGTACCGGCGGAAGACCACGAAACCACCCGACCTCGTATATCTGTAACCGTTACAATGGTATTGTTGAAACTTGCTTGAACATGAATAACTCCTTTTGGTATTTTACGTCCATTCTTACGTGAACCAATTCGTCCATTCCTACGTGAACCAATTCTTGCTCTAGGTTGTGCCATATTTTATCATCTCATAAATATGAGTCAGAGATATACGGATATATCCATTTCATGTCAAAACAGATCTTTTATTTGTGCTGTGCATTGGGTGTTTTTGAGAATTCCTTTTGAGAAAGATTATCCTTGTCTCTGTTTATGCCTCGGGTTGGAACAAATTACGATAATTCGTCCCCGCCTACGGATCAGTCGACATTTTTCACAAATTTTACGAACGGAGGCCCTTATTTTCATATTTTTTATTCCTTATCTTAATTCCGAATCTATTCCTTGGAAGAAAATAAGTCTCTTGAAATTTGGACCCTCTAATTGTATCCCCACAAAGGGAATGTTGAAAAAGCTACCTAATCTAATCGTTCGAATCTTTGTTGCGGAGTCTATAAATTATACGTCCCCTGGTTGAATCATAGCGACTTACTTCAATTTTGACTCTATCGCCTGGTAGTATCCGTATAAAACTACGTCGGATCCTTCCTGAAACATATCCTAGAATCAGATCCTCATTATCTAAACGAACCCGGAACATACCATTGGGAAGTGATTCAGTAATTAAACCTTCATGAATCAATTTTTGTTCTTTCATTAAGGATCACCATATATAACACAAAATTTCTCCACCGATTCCTTCTAGTCGAGCCTCGCGGTCTGTCATTATACCTCGAGAAGTAGAAAGAATTACAATCCCCATTCCACCTAAAATCTTAGGAATTCGTTGATAGTTGGAGTAGATTCGTAGACCGGGTCGGCTGATACGTTTTAAAATGGTTCTATATTGTCCTTTCCTATTCCTTCTATGTCGCAGAGTTGAAACCAAGAAATATTTGTTGCTTTCTCGATGTTTTCTCACGTTTTCGATAAAGCCTTCTCGTAGAAGTATTTTAACAATATTTTCAGTGATATTAGTAGATGCTATTCGAATCGTTCCTTTTTTATTCATGTCAGCATTTCGTATAGAAGTTATTATGTCGGCAATAGTGTCCTTACCCATGACGAACTATAAGTATTGGTGTCTACAAGTTTTGATATAATCAACATGCTCCGCTTTTTTTTATGAATTATTAAAAGGAATTATTAAAGGTATATGCGTGAGACACGATCTACTAAATCAATTTTATTGAATCTATTTCAGATACTCTACTATAATAATGATAAATAATGATAATGGTCTCGTCTATTAGGATTTATAATACCTCAGGGGCTAATGAGACTATTTTAGTAAAATTCAACTGTCTCAATTCCCGAGCGATCGCACCGAAAACCCGAGTTCCTTTTGGATTTCCTTCTTGATCAATGACAACTGCTGCATTGTCATCATATTGTATTATCATACCGTTGTCACGTTTGAGTTCTTTACATGTACGTACAATTACAGCTCTGATCACTTCTGATCTTTGTAGAGGCATATTGGGCACTGCTTCTTTGATTACAGCAACAATAACGTCACCGATATGAGCATATCGGCGATTACTAGTTCCTATGATTCGAATACACATTAATTTTCTAGCCCCGCTGTTGTCCGCTACATTTAAATGGGTCTGAGGTTGAATCATATCATTTTCTTTTTTTTTTATCGTTTTTTTTTTCAATGCAAAGGGCGAAGAAAAAAAAGAAATATTGTTTGGTCAGAAAAGAAATAAATAAACCCGCGTTTGGTTACTTGTTTTCATCACACCTCTTGCCTTTGGTTCCACATTATTACCCCGCAATAACGAATTGAGTGCGTATAGGCATTTTTGACGCAGCTATTGAAATAGCCTCTCTGGCTACAATTTCTGATACTCCACTCATTTCATAAAGTATTCGACCCGGTTTAACGACAGATACCCAATATTCAGGAGATCCTTTCCCCGAGCCCATACGTGTTTCTGTAGGTCTTACGGTAACAGGTTTGTCTGGAAATATTCGTACCCACAGTTTTCCACCACGACGTGCATATCGTGTCATTGCTCGTCGCCCCGCTTCTATTTGTCTAGATGTGATCCAAGCGGGTTCAAGTGCCTGAAGAGCGTACCTACCGAAACAAATACGATTGCCTCGATAAGATATTCCCTTCATTCTTCCTCTATGTTGTTTACGGAATCTGGTTCTTTTGGGGTTATAGTTGATGGTTGTTTTTCAATTCCATCTCTACTGCAGAACCGGACATGAGCGTTTCTTCTCATCCAGCTCCTCGCGAATAAAATGATTCATGATTCAATATATTAGAGATATACATGTATTTAAGGAATAATACACTGAATCATGCATGGTATTTGTTGAGATCTAATCTAATCTGTCACGTAGGAAGTTTTATATCTTGCTTGTATATACAATTCTATCTAAATTTCTATTAGAATTCTATCTAAATTTCTATTAGAGTATTATAGATAGAATAGATAGAATGTTTTTTTGCTAATTAATTAATGAATCTTCGTTTTTTGTTTTTTTACTTTTATTGAATATTGAATCGCCCAATACTTTGCAATCCAATAAACCAATAAAATAAGTAAGTATAAGTGTTTCGCGGGCGAATATTTACTCTTTCACTATCCGTTTCATTCCTAGAGTCATTCCATGACTTCTCAGAATAAATGGATTGGTTCTTGGTTCATTTCGCCATCCCACCTAATGAATCATTAGGATTCGTTTTCAATAGAATCTTCTGCAGTCACAGGTTCCGTCGTTCCCATCGCTTCTCGATTAATGGCTAGGCCCGAATTTTGTAATGGAGCTTCTAATTCCATTTTTCCTGAGTCAATTCCCTCAGTCTTTATTGACTCGACGCTCTTTATTTTTTTCTTATGAATTGAACCGGATTCATCTAATTATTTTGTGACGAATCCGTATTGATGCTTTATTACACTACACTCACCGCCTTTTGTTTTATGTTATGAGATGATTCATAGACCATACATATTGGAATCCTATATCATTGAGATTCTCGTTCTTTCTTTCTCTCACCCTTCTATTTATCCATATCCCTTTATTTTCATTTTTGATTCACAACCTAGGGTCTGATTGATTTGTTTTTTCTTTTTTTTTTGTAAAAAAGATTGATTTCAGTTGCTACAACGATATGAATGATCGATACATCATATAGTGACTGGTACCTTGGATCTAAATAATACGAAGCAATGAGCTGGTTATTAGTTGTATAGTTATTAGTTCGGACTATGAGCTGGTTTTTTGTTTTTTGAATCCTAACGTAATCCTAAACTAAATCAAAAACCGACGAGTCACACACTAAGCATAGCAATTATACCAAATGGTCAATTGAATTTTTATTCAACCCTATATAATTAAATAATTAATAATTAGAAGAATGAGAATTCTCAATTTTAGAAGAAAAAAAATTGCTCATTTTTGATTGAATTTTTGATTGAACGAAAAAAAAGAAAGGACCATTATTCCGCGTCTGCAAATATCCAAATCTTTATGCCTAATGCCCCGTAGATAGTTCGAACTGTATAGGAGCAATAATCAATTTTAGCTCGAATTGTTTGTAATGGAACTCTTCCTTCTCTGATCCATTCGACACGTGCGATTTCTTTTCCGTCAATACGCCCTGCAATTTGTACTTGAATTCCTTTTGTATCCGTTTGTTCGGTTAATTCAATAGCTTTTTTCATTGCCTTTCGAAATGAGACTCTATTTTTTAATTGTCCAGCTATAAATTCTGCAAGAATATTCGGTTGTCCGTAAGGTTTTGCAATTCTTGTGAGAGCAATGTTGAGTTTTCGGTTAACAGAATTCAATCTTTTTTTTACACTGCTTTGCAATTCGTCGATTCCTCTTGGTCTACTCTCTATTAACAATTTTGGGAATCCCATATATATTATGACTTGGATCAGATCGATTCTTTTTTGAATCTCTATACGTGCAATTCCCTCGACACCGGAGGATGTTCTCATATTTTTTTGTACATAAGTCTTGATACAATCCTGTATTTTTTGATCTTCCTGGAGACCTTCGGAATAATTTTTTGGTTGTGCAAACCAAACGGAATGATGACTTTGGGTTGTACCAAGTCTGAAACCAAGTGGATTTATTTTTTGTCCCATACTACCTCATCCCATACTACCTCTCCCCCGCTATTAGCCCATATCATTCTCTTCTCATAGCTCATAGATAGATACTTCTCTTTCATATTAATATTTTTCAGGTTCTCATATATCCATCCCCTTTTTCTTAACCATATGAAAAAGTCTTGATCTTTAGATATATCTTGTAATACGATAGTTATATGACACGTAGGTCTTTTTACCGGATAACTACGTCCACGAGCTCTAGGTTTAAACCTTTTTAGCAAAGTACCTTCGTTAACTTCGGCTTGACTAATGATTAAATCCTCTTTGTTGAAAGCCATATTGTGACTAGCATTTGCTGCTGCAGAATAAACCAATTTAAAAATTGGATAACATGCTCGATAAGGCATGAGTTCTAGCATCATAAGGGTTTGTTCGTAGTAAAGCCCACGAATCTGATCAAGTACTCTTCGGGCTTTGTGAGCAGACATACGTATATATTGACCTAAAGCATATATTTCTACACTCGGATCCCTCGTTATCATAAGGTTCGCCTCCTATCAATAAATGATCAGCACCTATATTCACTTTCTTATTAACATTAAATTAAGGACGAGATCCACTATCGCTTCTCGCATGCCCCCGGAAATTCAGAGTAGGTGCAAATTCTCCCAATTTGTGACCCACCATACGATCTGTTATATAAATCGGCAAATGAATCTTTCCGTTATGAATAGCTATTGTATGGCCGATCATTGTGGGTATAATGGTAGATGCCCGGGACCAAGTTATTATTATTTCTTTTTCTGCCCTCATGTTGAGCTTTTCCATTTTTTCCAATAAATGATTAGCTACAAAAGGGTTTTTTTTTAGTGAACGTGTCACAGCTAATTACTCCTATCCTTTTTTTTTCTTTTGTTTTTTTCTTTTGTTTTGTAAAGACGAAGAAACATATTCTATTTTCAATATTCTCCTATTTACTACGGCGACGAAGAATCAAACTATCACTATATTTATTCCTTTTTCTACTTCTTCTTCCAAGCGCAGGATAACCCCAAGGGGTTGTGGGTTTTTTTCTACCAATTGGGGCCCTCCCTTCACCACCCCCATGGGGATGGTCTACAGGGTTCATAACTACTCCTCTTACTACAGGACGCTTACCGAGCCAACACTTAGATCCGGCTCTACCCAAACTTTTCTGGTTCACCCCAACATTACCCACTTGTCCTACTGTTGCTGAGCAGTTTTTGGATATCAAACGGACCTCCCCGGATGGTAATTTTAATGTGGCCGATTTACCCTCTTTTGCAATCAGTTTCGCTACAGCACCCGCTGCTCTAGCTAATTGTCCACCCTTTCCAAGTGTGATTTCTATGTTATGTATGGCCGTGCCTAAGGGCATATCGGTTGAAGTAGATTCTTATTTTTGATCAATCAAAACCCCTTCCCAAACTGTACAAGCTTCTTCCAAAGCATACGGCTTTCTGGATGTATATGATGATATCTAGACAGATGGATCTTATATGAATCGTATGATGAAGTACCACATGAGTGGATATATAGGAATCCAAATCTGCCGAATCACTCATGTTATGTTATGATCTTCTACATCCTAGGTCTCCCCGTTCCGTCATCTGGCTTATGTTTTGCATGCAGCATTCAGACCGAATGACTCTATGAAATTACGTCGATACTTCCACATATTACGGGTAACGTAGGAGACATCTCTATTTTTCCCCCGGGGGTAGAATTACCACTGCTTAGCTTTCAATTCGCCTCTGACCATCAAATGAAATGTGAATAACCCGTCCTCCTCTCTTTGAAACAAGGGGCGCTTCCGGCTCTGTCGGTGCTTCAAACAATTTTGTCTTCTCCATATTACCATATCTCTAGAGTCAATAATTTTATATGAGGAACTACTGAACTCAATCACTTGCTGCCGTTACTCTTCAGTTTTCTGTTGAGGTCTATTCCATAGAGGTACTCAAATTGGATCAGTGATCGATTTCTAGGTTTCGTCGTAAACCTAATTGGTTACTTCCAATTACGTAAATCAATAGTTCAAACCGCACTCAAAGGTAGGGCATTTCCCATTGAGATAGGAACTTCTGTACCAGAAACAATGGTATCTCCAATTATAGCCCCTCTGGGATGTAAAATATATCTCTTCTCACCATCCCCGTAGTGTATGAGACAAATGTATGCATTTCGATTAGGGTCGTATTCTATGGTTACGATTCTACCAGATATGTCTTTTTCATTCCGTCGAAAATCGATTTTACGGTATAGACGCTTATGACCTCCCCCTCTATGCCTTGCGGTAATGATTCCTCTGGCATTACGACCTTTACCACAACGACGCTGTCCATAGATCAAATTATTTCGTGGATTGGATTTCACTTGACTGTCGACGGCTCCATTGCGTGTGCTCGGGGTAGAAGTTTTGTATAAATGTATCGCCGTGTTATTAAGTATTTTGATTTAAGTTCTTTTCTTTCTAAGAGGTGGAATAGAATAACCCGGTTGAAGCGTAATGATCATACGTCTGTAATGCATTGTATGTCCCATAATGGGTCCCATTCTTCTACCCTTTCCCGGGAGTCGATGACTATTCATAGCTATTACCTTGACACCAAAGAAGAGTTCGACCCAATGCTTTATTTCTGTCCTAGTTGATCCTGATTCGACATTATAAGTATATTGATTGTTCACCAATAACCGAATACTCTTGTCTGTAAATACTGCATATT